>JASTWL010000453.1:7500-147067 GCA_035220575.1 Temnothorax rugatulus | reverse complement strand
AAATGACCTTTGGTATATACTTTAACTGCTCGGCGGTTAAATCGTAAATATCGCTGTTATCCGACACGAGCAAAAACATTTTAAAACACTGAGCATCTCAGCTCTACGCGCCTCTATAAATAGGCCAGCTTTCTCGATACTGTATTTCATTCGTTGTGGAGGAGAGGTAAATGCGGTTCGTACGACAGTCGCGGACGATCAAAGTGACAAACTTTGACGATAAGATGCAATTAACGAAAGAGGTACGCAAACATGGAGACATGCTACCGATTTCTATACGCTGGTATCATCTGCGGTCCGTCGAATTGCGGCAAGACAAACGTCTTGATAAGCTTGCTGGAAAGTCCGCACGGTGTACGTTTCGAGAACGTGTACGTGTACTCGAAATCGTTGCAACAGCCGAAATATCGATATTTGGAGAATATACTAACACCGATAGAAGAGATTGGCTACTTTACGTTCTCGAATAACAGTGACGTCATTCCACCGAGCGAGGCGCTCCGAATTCTATTTTATCTTTGATGACGTGGCGTGCGATAAGCAGGATGCGATAAGAGAATATTTGCAATGGGCCGGCACGCGGACGTTGACTCCTTCTATCTTTGTCAGACATATGCAAAGATACCGAAGCATCTTATACGCGAACAATGCAATTTATTGATTATGTTTAAACAGGATGGCACCAATCTGAAACACGTATACAACGATCACGTAAACACAGATATGTCCTTACGATGATTTCATTAAATTGTGTCATACATGTTGGCGACAAAAGTATGGATTCGTGGTGATAGACAAGGACAGCGCGATTTCGAATGGTCGATACAGAAAAGGATTTAACGACTTTGCGATACCGTGACGTGGCTAGTTGTTGTCGACGCGTCGATTGAACAACATGGACAGCAGCGAGGAGATTAGAGAGCGTGAGAGGATAGCAAATCAAATTGCGAAAACGAGCGATTCGATTCGCAAAAAGTATCACGCCTTGAAATCCGGTAAAATGGAGGAAGAAATCGCGTTGGAGAGACACTTTAAGCCCATCATCGAGCCTCTGAGGCAGATTGCCGAAAACACCGTTGGCAAAGAATCTGATGTGTCGCAGATTGAGAATGAAACGGTGTGGGAAGACGAAGAGCCAAAGCTCAAACGAAAACGACCAAACACCTCGTCGGCGTGGGAAGACGAAGAACCAAATCTCAAACGAAAACGACCAAACACCTCGTTTAACGACTCTGTAATGGCTTCAACCCCGGTTACGTTGAAACGATCGATAAATGTGCCATCTAATTTGAGCGAAATAACCAAAATTTTACAACCGCGTAAAACGAAACGATCGAAAGATCCATTGAATGAACCACCGATAACCTCTGCGCCGTCCGTACAACCCACGATGATCGAATCACTCGCAAACGAGGAGGTTTTCGAAACCACGGATGACTCGCTCGTGACGTCCGTTCGACAGGAGTTGCAAACATCTGAGGGTCGAGAAACGTTGCGAGATCACTTGGGTCCATTGAGTCAAAAGTACGTCGGTGCAGTTCTGAGCGGCGATGGAGAAATCGATTTAGACACCGTGTACGGCGTTTATTTCAGCAACGATGGAATGATGCTCGGTAATAAACGTTTTGACGTGGACAACGCGGACAACATAATTATCGACGGTATACGATACGCTGGCACACGCGGTCTTTACGAGTTGATCTTTAAGAAATTTCCAATAACGTGAACTACACGGAGGACGACAAGCTAAAGTACAGGAGCATTCTGTTGATGACGAATGCTCATAAACGCAATCATAATGCTCACGATCAATTAAATGGCAACAGGGGATACAAGTACACGCAAGTAATCGCACCGTTGATTTCGGGTAAAAAGGCTGGAAAAGGTATACCGCGCGCCACGACATTAAACGGCAACAAGATCGGCCATATAATTGCATCGCCGATTTCGGGTAAAAAAGCTGGAAAAGGTATACCGCGTGCCATGACATTAAACGACAACAAGATCGACTATGTTCATTGGGACGATCCCAACGAGCTTGTAGATCGTCTCCGATTGCTCGAAGCTTCGCGCCTAGCGGGTCACAACGGTCACGATAACGAGATCCTGTCGATTATCGAGGAACTTCGCGAGGATGGACTTATTATAAATTAAATCGCGCGTCGACGAGTCATTCAATCAACATCGAAATGCCGATCAACAAGTTTGGTATATCGCTCGGAAGAGGCGGTGCGGAACCGTACTATCAATGGAGCGGATTAATCAGAAGTTACGTCCGCGATAACGCTCTTTGCATGGTCGCCACCGACTTTGACGCGAAATCGCGCAAGATTCGACGGATAGCGCCGCCTGTAGATGATGGCGATGCCGCCAACAAACGCTACGTGCAGCAGAGCGTGCAAATTTTGAAAGATCGACAGGATGAAATCGAGAGAAAGATGGTCGCATTCCAGAATAACGTGCAAATTACTCTAAACGAACTTCAAAAGATGATTCGAGATGTAATTGCGAATCATCGCGAATAGATAAGAACGTACATCTGATCTCTGCGTCAGTTGCGCGTCATCGTCATGGCTAGTAAGAAGCAATCGGCTGAAAAACGGCTGCTGGTGGAAGGAATTACACGCTCCTGCGAGAAGAAATTTTACGCGAAGACGCGTCATAGTGCGCGGATACGATGATCTCTGGCAGGCGGATGTGGTCGAGATGCGTCCATACACGCGATTCAACAGAGGCCACCACTACATACTCACCGTTATCGACGTGCTGAGCAAGCACGCATGGGCCGTACCGCTCAAGGCCAAGAGCGGAATCGAGGTTACTACGGCGATTGCAAAAATAATTCGAGACGGCGGAAGATGTCCGAAAAATCTGCAGACTGACAAGGGGAAAGAATTTTACAACGTAAACGTGCAGAAACTCTTGAAGAAACATAATATCAATCACTATTCGACCTATTCCGTAATGAAGGCATCGGTCGTCGAACGATTCAATCGCACGCTCAAGAACGACATGTGGAAAATGTTTACGCGCAATGGAAATTACAAATGGATCGACTCGCTGCCGGATCTCGTATCGGATTACAACGCGCGAAAGCATCGAACCATCGGCATGCGACCCATCGATGTTACCCCCGCGATCGCCGACAAGCTCCTAACAACGGTGTACAGTCACGTAAAGATCGCTGCTCCCGCGCGATTCAAAGTGGGTGACTCGGTACGCGTGAGTAAATTCAAGACAATCTTCGAGAAAGGATACACGCCAAATTGGACCACGGAGGTGTTTAAGATCGTCAAAGTGCAGAAAACTAATCCCGTGACGTATCTACTGGAAGATTCCTGCGGAAACCTCGTCGCCGGCGGCTTCTACGAATACGAGTTACATCGCGTTGCTAATCCCGATGTGTATCTCGTTGAAAAAGTTTTGCGCAAGAGGGGGAATGAGGTTTATGTAAAGTGGTTAGGATTTGATAATTCGCACAATTCATGGATACACAAGAATAATGTATTGTAAAAATTTATTACAAAATAAAAACATATTATACATACAAATGAGTCATTTATTTTCAAAATATCCCAATGTATTTACAATATATATACAATATATACAATATTTTCAAAATATCCAAAAAAATGTATTTACTATATATATATATATATATATATATATATATATATTTACAATTGTATTTTATAATGCCCCCATGGCAGCGTCTCGGTAGAACCGGGTATAATGTATCGTTTATCGTCGTACGGACTTAGAGCGATTTTCGTTTCGGACACGGTGTACACCTCGTGTTGTTTGGATCTTATGCAAACCTGCTGTCGCGTCATTTCAGTTTCGTCGCGCAGACACCGCGTGTAATCGTCGAACGTTATCGATCTGGCTACGATGTTACTCTTAACACCTTTAGCTTTTTTCGTATCTTTCTTACCGTCGACTCGCAAGGCGTACATCTTTGCTCTAAGCCCGACGAATTCGGTCATTATTGCACCGTTATTTTCGTCCTTCATCAAACCCGGAATTTTTTTATTGGCGAGTGGGATACCGTACGCATTATCAATCGCGTAATCGCTAGTGTCAAATCTATTAATGTGGCGCTTCATGGTATCGTACACGTCGTCGCACTCGATGTGATAAATGAGACTGTCCGTATCGGTGTACGTGACTTTACATTTGTCGCGATACAACGGTAACATATACTCGTGATGAAATTCATACAAACATGTCTTGGATATATCGAGGATGCACATACCCACGTAGATTGGTTTGTCGAATTTCACCTCGAGTTTTCGCATTTCTATTGCTACTAGATTCTCCGAAAAGACGCTTCGACTGTGAAAATTTGGTTTCGCAATCATTGCCTCCGCGCCGTATCTACCCTCCCAATGAGTCACGAGTCGCACGTCAACGTGATTGCGCACGTTCTCCATGGTTTTGCCAAACACCGCGTTGTTCATCAATTTGTATAGATTTTTCTCGAAATCATTCTTGGCCAATGTTCTAAATTGCGTGTTGAGTTCTATGTAATCGCGAAGCCATGGAGATTGCGCGAATTTCAATACGCGGTGAATCTTTGTGACGCGAAGGCCGTGACGAGTACACTGCTGCAGGTTGCGATAATGTATGACATAACGTTTCTTATCGTATAATGTTGCGAGGAGCTTGTCCTGCCGCTTACCGGGTGGTTTATCGCGCGTCGGACAGAACGGTAGGTCAACGTGCGAGTCGTGAAGATGTGCGGATACTCGAGATCGACTTCGAGAATGTAGCCTATCGAGGAATCCAACGCGACATCCATAACATTAAAATCGGTTACGTCGTCGACCCATCGAAAATCTGCGTAAGGCAATGGTTGACACATTGCCCAGCCGTACAAGTTGTTAACATCGAAATACATCAGGTACGACGATGGTTTCGATGGATCGTACGACTCCATGTACTTGTTGTTGGCCAGCGCGTATCTGTTTGAACATTGACTCAAACCGCCACGTATACCTCGTTCGATAAACATGACCATGTCAATGTCGGTGAGCAGTTCGAAATTGATACGCGTATGCTTCAACATAGCGTCCCACGTAAAACCCGGTAGAGTGTAATAATACGCCGGATCAAGTCCATAACTCGCGACGCAGCTATCGCGAAAATTTTCAAAAATATCGGCCAACAGCAAGACATCGGTTTTCAGATACAAATCGCTGTAGTCACCGAGCGTTCGAATGGAGAACCGCTGCCAGACGTTGACGGCGTGCGCGTAATCGCTCTCGGATACGGTGTCACCTGTCAATGAACTGAAAAACGAGTCGCGCGGTGGTAAGCACGAGTCGTCCAATTTTTCGACGCAGTCAATGTACTCGTAAGGAAATACGCCTTTTCGTGTCAGCAAATCAAAATTTTCTGCGGATAATGTACAAAATTCGCGTTGCAATATTCGCAGTTTATCCTTGGTGAGATAAGATGCCAATTTGTCGAGACTAGCGGTGAGAAACTTGTATGAATCGATAAATCGTAATTTAACGCAAGTTTTCTCATTTTTATCCTCGGTGCTTTTAACATTTTTTGTAAACGAAATGTATTTTTCTTTGTGATTGGAAGTAGATCTACACGTCCTTCGTACGCTGTTGCTATTTCCGTTATAATAAAATGCGCGTCGTAGCCTGATAAATTGTGGAAAACTACGGGAATGCAATGCGAATCTTTGTAATTTAAGTTACAATTAGAATGCGCGGGACCTCTGTACCGACCGGTCAGGTGACAATGATCGCGTACTCGCACGTCGTCTGGCTCGAACGGTTTTTCGCACACGTGACAGTGCGTTGCGCTGTTAAATTTTTCCCACTCGTCTCGCGTGAAATCTGCCATGGGTACATTAGTGGACAAAATAGTATTTACATTGTGAGCTAAACATCTTAGCTCCTCGGCGAACCACGCTACGCAATCCTTATCGCGACGAAACCGATACATTGATAACGAATCGTCGTACGAGCAGCGCACGTAGTACCCTATGCTAAACACGCGATGATGTTGATACGTGTACCTGGACGTTTCCGGATCCGCTTCCATCTTCTCCAGGGTGCACTCGAGGTCGGCGTACACGACAAACGGAACTCGTTCCTTCCTGTTGTGGTTCTTAAAGGCCAACCACTTGTCGTTATCGCTCGGTAACTTGATCGCGCAGTCGTTCATCTCCCGACAGTCGACGGTGTGGGCTTCCAATTTCTCGCTCGTGTAGAAGTAGTGCAAACATCTGTAAATAATGAAATTTTTTCATGCATCTTTCACGTAAGAATTATTTTTATTATTTATTAGGATGTATACTCACCGATCGCAAAAGTATTTCCGACCAAGGTGCCTGCTTAATTGCGAGCTCACGAGGCGGGATAGGTTCTTGATGCATGCAAAATGCCCCACGTTGTCGTTATCCATGTACAGCAGATTTACATGTCTGTCCATCTTTCTGTCGGTAAGGCGTATTGGCAGGATAGTGAGTTTCTTGTTTTTCTCAATGCTGTAGACGTTGATTGATATATTGTTGTGATTTTCAATTTTTTAATTTGATCCAACGTCATTGGAAACTCAATATCTTGGAGATTTAGCACCGATGTGTAATGTGGATACGACGATTCCCGTTCTGCATTTCTTTCGGCTGGATGCAGAGCAGCCACCACTGACCATGCGAAACATGCATTGTCCTTGGATCGCACGTTTATCACCGCTCTCTTCATTTTAATTTCTCGCGGTATTTCCACAAAACACCCCGCGTGCAATGGATTATATTTGTTCACATTTACCGTTAAATTAAGTATACGCGACAACGCCCACCCGCTATCACGTTCCTGGAATTCCTCCAGCGATGCTAGAGTAGGCTCGATAACCTGTCGCTTGTACCACTCGTGCAGATCAGACTCACGAAAGAGTTCATAGTTTCTGGTAGCGATACTTTTATTCGCGCGTTTGTCACCAGCCACAAATTCACCGTTAAACACTGTGTTTATTTTTACATTGTCATGCCGTTGCATGACGTTCCGCACACGATCGAGTACAATGTCCCTCGCATCTTCGAGAAATTGACGAGGTTCGATGTGTTTGGAATTTATTGCCACACCAGTCAGTATACGGCTTTCAAAAGCCGTATCTATCTCGCGCCATCTGAGTTCTGTCTCACTTGCACCGTATCCGGCACCCACATGCACGAAACGTTGACGTACCGAGTCTTTCAGACCTTCGAGTCGTGCGATACAAGCGACCAACGACTGTCTAAGACCGATGGATAATCGTGGCCGTTTAATTCGGCTTTGTTCTTCCAACGATTCGATAAACTCGTCGCATCGTTGCTCCCACGCGGTAAAGTCTTCCCGCGAATTTAAAAGGGTGGATTGCACCAACAACTCTTGCTCCATGTTATTGCACGATCCTCTTTCTAACACAATTTGTACTCGCGACTTCCAGTCCTCGACTACTGAGCGTATTTCCCCAGATTATCCATTTTATACCTCACTAATGATGCACCGTTTGCTTTTTGTCATATCAAATTTCACCGTGATCTCAGCAGCCGTACATCGAACAGAAAAATGCAAAATTTGCAGTTTTGCATGTGTGCGATGAAATCATCGCGAGACACGTATGTTCTTGAAAACAATAACGCGCCATTGACTTATGATGAATTGATCTGTATAACTGCAGCAGCCGTACATCGAACAGAAAAATGCAAGATTTGCATTTTTGCACATGTGCGATGAAATCATCGCAATGTGTCCATGAAAGAGATATCATGTTATTGACTTATGCAAAATTGCAAAATTTGCAATTTTGCACGTGTTCAATGAAATCATCGCGATGTGTCCTTGAAAAAGATATCATGTCATTGACATGCAAATTTAATTACGCTGCGATTTTATCCTCAGGTTTATTTAAATAAATTAAAGTTAATAAAAATTATCAAAAAATAAGATACTGTTGAGGGAGAGAACATGAATACGAGCTACGAAGAGGAATAGAGAGACATCGCGCGCGAGGGAGAGAGAACGCGAACGGGTGACGGGAGCGAGAGGGACCGCGCGAACGTTGAAGAGATAACGGGGGAGAGATAACGCGATCGGGAGCGCGCCGTGTGACGTCACGCGGACCGACGCGGCCGTTGCACGCGGCCCTCTCACCCCGCGGACCCCTCCCCCGCGGCGCCCGAGAAGGCGGTCCCCTCTCCCCGCGGCGCGACCGGAAACGCGGTACCCCCCTCACCCCGCGGCGCGACCGGAAACGCGGTACCCCCTTCCCCCTCACCCCCGCGGCGCGACCGGAAACGCGGTACACCCCCTCCCCCTCCCCGCGGCGCGACCGGAAACGCGGTACCCCTCTCACCCTGCAACGCGACCGGAAACGCGGGACCCCCCTCCCCCTCCCCGCGGCGCGACCGGAAACGCGGGACCCCCCTCCCCCTCCCCGCGGCGCGACCGGAAACGCGGTACCCCCCCTCCCCCTCCCCGCGGACACCCCCCCCTCACCCCCCCCTCACCCCCCCCCGGGCGGGGACCCCCCTCGCCCCTCACCCCCCCTCGGAGCTCCCGAGTTAGAACTCTCATAGTTTACCTACTACACTGCAAGGAAATCACTTACAAAAAGCTTCCCGAGAACGTGGAAGAATTAAATGACAAACTCCACAATGCTATTTGGGCTATCGAAGACGACATTATGGAGAAGATTCCGACAAACCTGTTAAGACGCATGAGAGCATGTATCGCGATGAACGGTGGCCACTTCGAACATTTGCTATAATTAAAGTATCTCTTTCAAAAATAACAAATCTGTCCTTTTCAGGGCAAATATTTTATTACGAGGAACATTCTCTCAGAGTTTGCAATAATAATCTGTCCTAGAAGCGAAGTAAGAAGCGCGAATTCCGTGTTTCAGATTCGGAAGCATTAACCAAACAGACATTTACATTCGATAGCGCTAGTATCGAGTGTATCGTGAAATCGGTTTCTCGAAAAGATACGCGTCGGGAGCCTGGAGATGGCGCGCACCCCTACACTTTTCTACACTTAAAGGATACCAGTGCATCTTGCTGTAAACACAGCGATCGACAACTACGCGAGTACGTTTACGCGAGCATTACTTCTGTAATAACTCACAATAATTCACTCCATTACGCGAAGTGAATTATCATAAGTTACTACAGAACCCCGGTTACGTGGAGAAATTATCTCAAGTTACTAGAGAAGTAACGCTCGCGTAAACAGTGTGTATTTATTTATAAAAGAATATTTTTCAGCATGTGAGTAAAAAGAGTGAAGTGAATTGAAGTGAAGTAAAGAAAGTGAAGTTAGTGAGTGAGTTAAGAAGAGAGAACTAAAGGCAGAAC
The DNA here is from genome assembly GCA_035220575.1 of Temnothorax rugatulus. Lineage (NCBI taxonomy): Eukaryota > Metazoa > Arthropoda > Insecta > Hymenoptera > Formicidae > Temnothorax > Temnothorax rugatulus. The sequence continues at coordinate 137,709 of JASTWL010000453.1, read as the reverse complement.
GTGCTTGCATGTGTGTGCGCGTATCGTTGTGGTTGTTACTGCTACTACGTTTACGCGAGCGTTACTTCTGTAGTAACTTACGATAATTCACTCGTTTACGCGGAGTAAATTATCGTAAGTTACTACAAAATTCCGTTTACGCGAAAAAAATCCCGTTTACGCGAAGGAATTATCGTAAGTTACTACAGAAGTAACGTTCGCGTAAACATTGTATGTGTTTTACAATGTGATTGCCAGTTCTGAAAATCTACGGTGTGCGTAACATAAACTGTAGATTTTCTGTGCTGGCAGTAAATATTGGTACGCAGCTTGTGTGCATTGATCGGCTCATCGCAGCAGGCACCCGACGTAAGCGCCCGCGTCTAACGGTTAGTTGCGCCGCTACTGCCTATCTCCTGTACTCGGCCCGTAATAAGGTAACAATTTTTGTTAATATCTCGAAAAGTAAGTGTTGGACACAATTTTGCAAGAGGAAAAGTTTTCTTAGAATTGTGTCAAGAATCTGTAGTTTGAAGGATAGAAGGTTGTTTCGAATCACCCTGTATATATATATATATATATATATATATATATATATATATATATATATATATATATAAAGGGCGGCAGTGAGGTCTAGTGGTAGAGCGCCAGACTCGTAATCTGAGGAACCAGGTTCGAGTCCACTAGAGCCATGTAAGTATGGAATGTTTTTCCGATAGCTGCGCCCCTCCGTGCAAGATAGGCTCTTGTGCGGAGAAAACTGGGCTCCGTCTTTCGGAAAGAGACGTTAAGCCGTTGGTCCAAAGGGTTAAAGTGAGAGGAGAAGGATAGGATTGATAGTAGTTTGCGAACCCTACGGGGATATGCAATAAATTACGAATTTTACAGGAATATGTATATATATATATATATATATATATATATGCACATATATTTGATTTTAATATACGGCGAGGATTTGAGTTCTAGCACATCAACTCAGTTTTAAATATCATTCATATGCTTGTCTATATACAGTTGCCGGCCTTAAGTCGCTGTGCTAGCGCAAGGACTCGGATTGACTGAGCCGGGTATGTTCGCGGCTTGCGATTTAGGGAGACCGCGCTATATGAACGCGCGACTCCCGTGGTGCACGATTCGCGGGTTGACTCGGGTTCGTCCCGAGTGAATTTTGTTAGGAAAGAAGTGCAGTGCGGGACCGAAAAAGCGGCTCCGCACGTAATAATACACACATCTACACATGCCTATTAAGGTAGTATTTTTGTCTAGAGTGCTGTTTTGGAGGTGATTTTTTAGAATAAATTGGAAACTGTTCGAGTTTTCTTTCTAAATTTTTTTGCACATACTTATTGTTGTTTTAAAAACATGTATAAATTTTATAATAAAAATTGAACATGTGGTTTTGTACGCTTGGGCATAGTGGTGTGCGGAAAAAACTCCTGAATGGCAACCAGTGTTGCAGATTGTATGTACCCGAAAAAGAAACCGAATATTCTTAATCTGTATGAGTGTTGTGAGGGTTGGTAGCAGATTCGGCCAGAAATAAGATTTTTTACAAAATGGCGGCATGCTAAATGTTGATTGTCGATTTTTCCTACGTTTTTCCCCTTCAGCGAGTTATATAAAAAAAATTATTTCGATTTAATTCTGCTACGTTCCCTCACAACACTCATACAGATTAAGAATATGTTTGGTTTCTTTCAGATACATACAATGTCCGCAACAGTGGTTGTCAATCAGGAGTTTTTTCCGCACATTATTGTGCCCGAATGTACAAAGTCACATGTTAATTTTTTTTCTACATACATGTTTTTAAAGCAACAATAAATATGTGTAAAAAATTTCAGAATAAAACTCGAACATTTTTTAAATTCTATCATAAAAAATCACCTCCAAAACAGCATTCTAGACAAGAATACTATCTCAATAGACATGCACGGATGCGTGTATACAGACCGTTTTGTAATTAATTCTCGGAAACAATTTTTAAAAAAATAACTTTATCACATATGGTAGAATTTCTAGAAAAATGACCTTTTATTTAGTGATAAAAAATTTTGAAATTTTGAAAAAATGTTGTAGTGGGGGTATTTTAAGAAATTAAAAATTTTCTCTGTTACTGTTTTAACGTACTTTTAAAATCATTTAATTTCCATTTTGGAAAATGTTTCTATCTTGTTAGTTTCGAATATATTAGGAAAAAAACGAAGGATTTTTTGAAAAAAATAATTTTTGACAAAATGGCGGTCGTTTTAAGGAAAAACGCAATTTTTCGGGCTCTTAATTTTTCGTTTTTCTTTAATAAAAAAAAGTTTTCATTAAAAAGAAACCCTTCGTTCACGAACAAGATATATTCATATACTAACAGAATCTTTTTGGTTTTTTAATTTCAGATGATCCAGATCCGAGCAGCAGTGATCACCGTAAAACCAGTTTTTTAAAAGGGCCTTCAGGATGATAGCCGTATCTTTTTTAATTATTAATATTTTTTATTAAAAAAATTATGTTACATTCATAAAAATATATTCTCTCACATAGACCAACCCAATTTTAAACAAGTCTTATAGTTTATGCAAAAACAATTTTCAAAAATCACCTATTTTTCGGCTTCTTGAGTAAGCATGACCCCTTAAAGAAGCGTTTAACCCCCTAAGCGTGCGTATGGGCACGTATAAAAAAATACGTGTTCCTTATTTTTATCTAGAAAACAACACATTAAAAGCTCATCAAAATCAGTGAAAGACACTTCCGTGGGTCTCCTTTGAGCAATTAATTAAGTAAGCGTATCATAGTGCTCAGCTCATTACGATTAACAGGTTATGGGTCCAGATATCAATGCAACAGAATAAATAAGATTATGTAATACAGACAATACGCGTGTAACAATCATGAAGCTCAATCATGATAATTATCAAGTTTGGAAATAAGTCGAGCTTTTGTTGATTAAAGAAGATTCATGGAACGTAGAAATAAAGAACTGGTAAATGTCTAAATTAAGGGCGACCTTACCGATTTCAATGACCTTGACATATATTTTCAAGGACATAGCTCTGACAAACTTGCAAGAAGTTTTAGCCGTTATTCGTTGTTTGTTAAAAAGTTATAAATAAAATAGTTTAAGAAGTATAATAGTTTGTGTTAGTGTTGTCAATACACACATATCAACAAATTACTTCCCTTAGAATTGACATAAACTTTTATATTTCTCAGTTACATTTGTTATAACTTTATAATAAACAACGAGTAACGGCTAAAACTTTTTGCAAGCTAGTCAGAGCCATGTTCTTGACAAGTAAAATTCAAAATTCTAACCTAAGGTAGTAGCTTCAATTTCTCCCTTAACAAAATCATTATATCACAAAATTGTGTTACCTAACTCAACCCAAGTGACATGTATTTTAAAAAAAGATGTGAAATCTTTAAATTGCGCCAATTGCAAAGAGAATATATTATATATTGCTTTGAAAAATAATTGTTGTGCAACTATTTTAAAAAATAAAACCCAAGTGGTACATATCTTTGTGTTCAAGGGTCTTCCTATTCCAACCCAAGTGGTAGTAGCTTTAATTCTCCTTAACAAAATTATAATATTGTTACGCTCGCGCTGAGACGGCCCTTAACTCCGAGTTGAAGCGAGCGGTCATTCCGCAGAAGTCGCGAAGCGTTTCCTTGACAACGGGCCGCTGTTTAACAACGGACTCTTAGAGATTCGAACCTCGGCTTTCAAACTGTTCTGACGTGTTCTTGTATTCTCTCTAATAAAGAGATTCGATCGTTCACTTATAAACGTGTCGTTATTTCCGCGGGTGCACGAGTGCGAGTGAGTGCGTGTGAGAGCCATTCGAGGAGTCACGGACTCAACGTCGACCTGGGCGTAACAGTATTATAAAGAATTATTTTAATTACAAAGAATTAAAGAGGTAACAGTACAAAATAAAAATATTTAATTAAAATAAAATAAATAATTTTTTGTTGTAAAAAAACTCGCACTGCTTCTTTTTTCCCCTAAATTATGTTTATTGTTTTTTTATTTAATCAAAAATTTTAGTACTTTATTTTTCGAACAATATAGCTTATTCTATGCCTAAAATGAAACGAAAAGTTTGAAAGCTTGCTTTCACAGTGGTTTGGTAAACATGTCACCAACCTGCTTATCAGTACTCATTGTCGGATATTCTACTTCAATAATATTTTCTTTCAGTTTATTCCGAATAAAATTTAATATCAACATGTTTTAGTCTTTGATGAAAATGAAGAAGATTACTACAAACTTTTATGGCTGATTGATTATCCTCATAAAGTTTGACTGGCGTACACTCTTTTTCAAGTTTTAGATCGTTAAAGTGAGGTTCGATTGCGCACATTAACGATCGGACACGACAGGATTTCCCCATCGGACACGGTCCCGATTGGACACGGACCCGATTGGACACCGTCTCGATTGCACACCGACCCGATCGGACACAGTCCTAATCCAGGGTGTCTAGCGGTCATGGAAACCTGGAAGATTTTCATGACTGCTGTTCGGCGCTCCGCCTTGTAAATAATTGTACATATAAGTCATAGTAGTTATTTTTTTGTAGTTCGTAGTCTTGTAAATTTCGCGAAACGTCGGCGGATCGCGGACAGAAAAATGCGACTCACCAGTCGGTGCTGCCACCGCCCATCCGCTGACGTCACCCACTGCTCCCCTCCAAAAGGGAGCACCTACTCGCCCGCGGCACATTTTTAGGACCGCGGGCACTCATCATCTAGTCGTCAAGCCGTCGGGAGGCATTTTTTCGGACCTCATCGTCCCGGAGCTGAGCCGCATAGAACGTCCAGGAGCCTACCTACTTATATTCTCCTGCTTGCTCACTGCCGCCTTGCTACCTGCCTGCTATCTTTGCCTGCTCCTTTTGCTATCTGCTTGCTTGCACGTGCCTGCTGGCCATGCGCCGAGGGAGACGAGACACCCGGAGCGGTCACGAGGACGGAGGATAGGACGAGGACCGGTGGATTCCCGGGACGACGGCCGACACGGTGAGTCGCTTCGCTTTATGTTCGCTGCATGCGTCATGCACGCTATTCGTTTCGTGAGGGGCCAATACTCCTCTGGTCCTTCGAAACCAGCTTAGTAGACCAATTCGCGAATCCGGGGTTCGCTCAACCGCCCCCCCCCCCCCCCGAGCAACCGCTATACACTTTTTAGATAAAAAAGGACAGAAAATGTCATGGAAAAGTCATGGAATTTTGTGACTTTTCTGGAATTTTGTTAAATTCTTAAAAAATGACATTTTCTGTCCTTTTTTTATCTAAAGAAGTGGTCATGGAAATCTTCCAGGTTTGACCGCTAGACACCCTGTAATCGGACACAAACCCGATCGGACACAGACCCGATTGGGCACAATAGTGATCCGACACGTAAAGTTTTAATCGGATACGGAGCCAATTGTACACAGACCCGATTGCACACGGACCCGATTGCGCACGGACACGATTGCGCACGGACCCGATTGCATACCGACACGATCGGACACAGTCCTAATCGGACACGGACCCGATCGGACACAGACCCGATTGGGCACAATAGTGATTCGACACGTAAAGTTTTAATCGGATACGGAGCCAATTGCACACAGACCCGATTGCGCACGACCGGATTGCGCACGACCGGATTGTGCACCGACCCGTTTGTACACTGACCTGATTGCACACGACCCGATTGCGTACGATTCGATTGCACACGGACCTAGTCGGATACAATAACGATTAGACAAATGAAGAAAATATTATTAAATGATGAAAATATAATTAAGTTTCTGAACTTTGTAAAATTTTCTCTCTCTCTCCCTCCCCCCTCTCACCCTTCCCTCCCTCCCTCTCTCCCCTCCCCTCCCTTCCTCCGTCCCTCCCTCCCTCCCTCCCTCTCTCTCTCTCTCTCTCAAAAAGCAAACGTGTGAAACATCGCTCAGTAAAAGTGGTAATTTTTGAGTGATTTAGAAGTGAGGAAGAGTGTCAAAAAGTTGTGTAAAGAATAGCTGCATAGACCGGGGTTAGCTATGAGTGCTATCTAGCCGGAATATGCTGATACACAGGCACGAGAACTGCATTTCGTATTGGGGTCATCAAAATCTCGTACGACAGGTAGACATCGGCGGCGAACAAAACGCTGATGTGTGAAAGTGACGTGTGAAAGTGACGAGACAATAATTGTCTCTGCCGATATTAGCGGAATGAACGAGGAATATGCCGAGTATCGATGCTCGGCATGTAAGAAGGCTATAAAAACTTAGGTGACGGCATGCAAGTCCTGTGTTAAGCTTTTCTTCCATCCAGGATGTGTATCTAAGCAGAAAATTTATGATAGAAACCGCGAATTGGTGTCGTGTCCTGGCCCATTCGAGAGGTTCATTATTAGTGATGGTGATAAAGTGGTTGATATAAATGAAGCATCGACATCAAGGAAGAAATAAAGTAGCAGGCACGAGTGGAGCAGCGAATATTAATAGAAAAATAGATTGGCTTGTAAGAACGGTGAAAGAATTAAAACATGAGACAGCATGTAAAAAGGAGAACAAGTCAATGATAAAGGAAATAGTCCGTGAGGAGATGGGAGGCATTAAACAGGAAATAGAAGAATTGAGAAAAATGTTGATGCAAGTGGTATATGGACCATCAGGTGGAGCGACAAGGAAATATAGCGATGTGATTAAAGAGAGGAAGGAGGAAAATATTTTGATTATAAAACCAAAAGTACAACAAGAGAGTGAAATTACGAAGAAAATAATTAAAGAAAAAATTGATATAACCAAGATGGAAATAGGAATTACTAAATTAAGAAAAAGAGGTAAAGGGACAGTGATCTTAGGATGTGAGACGGAAGAAGAGAAGGAAAAGCTAAAGGCGAAGGTACAAGCGGCAATGAGTGAGGAGGTCAAGGTCTCTGAGCCACAGAAGAGGCAACCTAAGATTAAAATAATTAATGTTGGTGGAGAGGAAATGAAAATGGAAGATGACGAATTGATAGATACAATCAAGAAGCAGAATAGAATTGGCGAAGAATTCTGTATGCACTTAGTGAAAAAAATATTAAAAGGAAAAAATAAGGATATTGAGCAAGGATCCGTAATAATTGAAGTGGATGAAAGCACTCATAAATCACTAATAAACAGAGGAAAATTAAATTTAGGATGGCGAAAGTGTCCTATATTTAATTATATTAGTGTTAGAAGATGTTTTAAATGCTAGGGCTATTATCATATTGCCAAGAATTGCACGAGACAGGAAACATGCTATAAATGTGCAGGAAATCATAAGGCGAATGAATGTACGACGGCAAAGAAGAAGTGTGTAAACTGTACCTATAAGAATCAGACGTACAACTTGAAGATAAATGTTGAACACGAGGCGCTGGATTCGAAATGTCCGACATTTAAGAAAGTATTGGAGGAGGAGAAAAAAGAGCCGGCTGGGAAGATGCAAAGTAGCAACAGCAGGAAGAAGCGGAATTACTCTGGTATACGAATGCACAAAGCTTATTGACGCATAAGGATGAAATTCAACATCAGATTATGAAGAGGGTGAATCCTGCGATTCTAGCGTTATCCAAGACTAGATTGACTGTAGAAATTGAGGATAGTGAGGACAATGTACCGAGGTATAGTATAGTTAGATGTGATGCTGAAAATAGAAATACAGGAGGAGTACTGTTATATGTTAGGGATGATATTAAATTCAGGATAGTTGAAAAGAAAAAGATTGTGTCAAACTGTTGGTGCGTGGTAGAGGAAATGAGAGAGAATTTGTATAAAGGTATGATAGCAGCAGTGTATCATTCGCTGAGTGCGTCAAATGGCGATTTCGTGAGATTTTTGGAAGATACGGTAGAAAATTTAATAATAAAGTATGACTGTATAGTGATAGGGGACTTTAATATAGATATAATGGTAGATTCATTTTATACAAAGAAATTATTAACGGTAATGCAAAACCTAGGGATGAGGCAGTCCAACGAGAGACTATCTTACAAAAGATAGTCGAACGATGATAGATTTAATTTTTTCGAATAAGGAAATAAAGGTACAAGTGAATGAGAAACCTAAAATAACGGACCATGCATGGCTAAAAGTAGAATTAATATGAATAAAAAGAGAAATAAATATAAAGAATTTAGAGGCAGGGACTATAGTAAATTTAATGTAGATTGTTGGCGAATTTCTGTTTCCGGGCGTAACTCCGGTTCGCCAATTAGCGTAAGACGCCGGGTTCGACCCCGACAGAGATCAGGGGTGCGTAGAGTAAAGACACGTTCGTTGGTAACAATTAACAATTGTGCGAGCACTGGTTTATTAATGTACAGCGGAGGAAAGTTATGCCGAAATGCCGTTACAGAATAGGCGCGGCAGGTATATACGGCGTGCACGTTAATTTGCGTGAAGTTCACTGGTAGCGCGGTGCACGTGACGCGTGTGTGTTCGCCGGGAGTGAGAGCACGTGATGTATGTTCAGCGTGCTCGAACGGCTCTGGCGATGTATGAGCGTAATCAGGGCGCGTGTAATTAACACTGATGCACGCACTTATACGCGGATGTTCACCGCTCGCTTGATTGCAACGGTGAAGTTGCAGACGCACGGAGGCGCAGAGTTTGCAGACGCACTAATGTGCGCGGAAGCGGGCGCACTGACGGCGCGGTTGTGAGTGCATGTAACGCACTTTGAGCCTGGTGCACTGATGGCACGACAATTCGCAGTTCGTATGCACGACGGGGCGTAACTACCGCGTGAAACGATACTTGCAGACTTGACGGATACACGACGGCGTAAATCGACCGCGTGAACCGGAGTATAATTGCACGAGACGTGTGCAAGACGGCTTGGGTACCGCTTGAAACGAATTACAATTTGCTACTGGGACCGGAGCTCTCGCGGGCCCGTTTCGGGAGCTTTCGAGCGCGCGACGGCATCGACCAATCCGCGGTTGGCAGGATCACGCGATCCAGGCATGTCAGGATCAATTGCGCGGCGCGAGAGACTGCGCGGTCAGGGAGTGACGGGAGTGCGGCGCGAAATCACCTCGTTCAGAGGGCGGCTCAGGGATGGCGTTAGCGATATCGATCTGTGCTCGATCGCGACGGATTGACAATCCTGAACACAGATGAATTTCTTAGAATAATGGAAGAAAGAACTGAGCAAGGGGTTAAGGGCTAGATATAAAAGTATAAGGGCAAAGAGATTTGTTAATAGTATAGTAAGTGTATTGGATACTGTAGCACCTAAGAAAAAGTTTAAGATGCCGAAAGTATGGGAAGGGAAAAAGTGGTACTTAGATGAAATAAGAATGGCAGCAGTTAGAAGGGATGAGGCTCACAGTAGAGCAATAAGCACAGGTAAGGTACAGGACTGGGAATATTTCAAGAATGAAAGAAATGCAGTAGTAAAACTTATCAGGGCAAAAAAAGGAATATTATGAGAATATGATAGATAAATAATAATAGGAGTGATCCTACAAAGATGTGGAAAACTTTGAAAGAATTAATTAAGGGTGAGCAAAGGGGTGCAGAGAACATCGATAATGTAGATTTTGAAATATTAGAAGACATAGAAGAATGCAATATATCTGATAAATTTAATATATATTATGTAAAAAGTATTAGTAACATTGTGCAATCTATTAGTAATAAGGGGATAAAAGGCACAGGTAGGAGATCTATTTATGTAATAGAGAATAAGGGAATTATGGAAAATTTTGAGCCAATTAGTGCAAGAGATCTGGAACAAATTGTTAGGGAACTACCACGAAAGAACGGAACAGAGGAAAGGATAAATAAATAATATACTGAAAATGGTGCTACCTGTGATGAGTTTGTAGGGGTAATAAATGATTCGCTTAGGACAGGTCAATTTCCAGAAGGATGGAAAACATCCACGATAATACCGATACCAAAAGTAAACAAACCAAAAAAAAGCGAGCGAGTATAGACCGATTAATATGTTACCGATATATGAAAAAGTATTAGAGTTAGTTGTAAAAAAACAGTTGGAAAAATTTCTAGAAGACAATAGAATAATAACCGAATACCAATCGGGATTTAAAAAACAGCAGTTGTATGAGACAGCAATTCAAAGTTTTATCGAGGACTGGAAGTTGATAGTTGAGGAGAAAAAAATGGTGGGAGTGTTATTCCTGGATCTCAAGAGAGCGTTTGAGACAATCGATAGGGTAAGATTAGTGGAAAAATTATATCAGTATGGAATAAGAGGAGTTGTATTGGAATGGATAAAATCGTATTTAAGTAATAGAAAGCAGTAAGTTAGATTCAATGATATATGTTCTAAAATAATTCAGACAGTATATGGCGTGCCACAGGGATCCGTATTAGGACCTCTATTGTTTATTTTGTACATAAATGATATAGTTAAAGTCTGTCTGAAGGGAAGTATATTTAGATTATTTGCAGATGACACGACCGCAAGTGTAACAGGAAAAAGTTGTGAGGAATTAGAAATGAAACTAAATATGGTGCTCGGTATACTTGAAGAATGAATGAATGTGAATATGTTAAAAATAAATGCAGATAAGACCAAATATATGATAGTTAGAAGTATAAGAAAAGAAATAAAAACAAACATAACAGAAAAAAGTTTGAAATGGAACTGTAATAGAGCGTGTCGAGAAAACTAAACATCTGGGTGTAATGATCGATATTAACCTCCGTTGGGAGGATCACTGTGATTATATGTTAAAGAAAATAGGGAAAAAAGTGAGTTTTCTGAATAGAATAGGAAATGATATATCGGTGTACACTAGATGTGCTATGTATAAGTCTATCATAGCGCCTCATTTTGAATATTGCGCAACGATGTTAGTAGGCATGGGTGAAACGCAATTGAATCGACTACAAGTGGCACAAAACCGTGCCATGAGAATCATATTACAATGTTCGCGATATACAAAGGTAGAATTGATGTTGCAAACCCTTAGGTTTATGAATGTAAGACAGAGGCTAATGTACAATGTATGCATTTTTATTTTTAAGATAGTAAGAGGCATAATGCCAAGACATTTAAGTAATAGGATAGAAATAATAGGAGATGTGAGTGGACGGCAAACAAGGCAAGCTGAAAATATTAGAATTCAATATCGCAGGTCGAGAAGCGCACAGAAAAGTCTATTTTATGAAGGTGTGGAAATATACAATGATCTACCGGCGGAATTAAAAGCATGTATAGCTATAAGATCGTTTAGGCGTTTGTTGAAAGAATATGTTGTGACTAAGTTTAAGTAATGTAAATAAATGAGATGTAATATAAATAGCTGAAAAAGCTAAATAAAGCCTCTCTCTCTCTTTCTCTCCCCTCCCCCTCCCCACCCCTTCCCTCCCCTCTCCCCTCTCTCTCTCTCTCTCTCTCTACGATTGTCGTCAAAATTGTAACAGTCTCTCGAATAGTTCGACGACGCCGTCAAAATAAGTCGAAGCGGTGTATTGACTACTTTCATGACACTGTATATTTTGATGACATTGTATATACCTACTTACAAGGAAACCCACGGAGGTGTCCCACTCCGATCTTGATGAGCTTTATATATGTGTTGTGTAGACAAAAATAAGAGATACGTCTTTTTTTTATACGTGCCCATACGCATGTTTAGAGAGTGAACATTCCTTCGGAAAAAATCGATTTTTCTCTTTCGGGCCGAATATCTCCGAAACTATAAGAGATAGAAAAGTTTTCAAAAATGTAAATTAAATGGCTTCAAAAGTACTTTGAAATAATAACAAAATATTTTTTGTATTCGAAGAAAAATGGAGCGTGGAGCCGTAACAAGGTGTTGGTGTTCATATATTCTATACTTTATTAAGTAAAGAAAAATTGTAATGTACATACTGTACATATACATATATTCCAACTTAATAAACTGTGCGCCGATTATTTGTCGGACTTGAAACACAGCTATCTTGGAAAATTAATACCCTTCCCTCCCCGGAATTAAATCGACACAATTTAATTATTTTATTATTAACTGGTTATTGCGAAAAATATTACCACATGCCTCGGTAGTCGAATTGGTACGACGCCCTTCATGGAATGAAGGAGGTTCCAGGGTCGAATCCTGGCTGAGGTAATATTTTTCACAATAAATTCTTTACGGTTTTTTAAATGTTAAAAAATAAAAGAAATAAAAAAAATATTTTGTTATTATTTCAAAGTACTTTTGAAGACATTTAATTTACATTTTTGAAAACTTTTCTATCTCTTATAGTTTCGGAGATATTCGGCCCGAAAGAGAAAAATCGATTTTTTCCGAAGGGGTGTTCACTCTCTAAACATGCGTATGGGCACGTATAAAAAAAAGACGATCTCTTATTTTTGTCTACACAACAACATATATAAAGTTCATCAAGATCGGAGTGGGACATCTCCGTGGGTTTCCTTGTTAGTGAGGATACTGACGACATTAAAAAAAACAACATTTTAATATGTAATAACCTTACTCTTTTCACTTTTACATATTTTTTTTTTCATAAGTCAAAAGATATTTATAATTATCTCGACTAGGGCATAAATAAAAATCAATCAATCAATCAATCAATCCCTCTCCCTCCCTCTCCCTCTCTCTCTCCCTCCCTCTCCCTCTCCCTCTCCCTCTCCCTCTCCCTCTCCCTCTCCCTCTCCCTCTCCCTCTCCCTCTCCCTCTCCCTCTCTCTCTCCGGTGACACGACTGCTGGCCCGAGGACAAATGATCCGCGACATTTGACCCGCGACATTTGATCCGTACGACAATCGATCTAGCGACGAAAAAATCGATGATAAATTATCCTTACGACGATTGATTCGAGTGCCAATTGATCCTGTTAGAGGGCATTACGTGTAATGTTGAACGTAGGTGCACGAGGCTATCGTTGTTCGTACGGCACAAATTACAGCCACTTGTTTATTGTGTGTTTCATAGTTGAAAGTATATTTGTGAAAAAAGTTAAAATGCCGTTAAAATTTATAAAATCACAGCGAGGCGGCGTAATGTTGCTTCATAATGGTTATTTATATGCCAAAAAAAGTGTGAACAAGTCCAATAATACCTGGCGGTGCGCTGAATACCGGAAGAGGTTATGTAGCGTCGTAATTTATACTACAAGCGATAAACGAACTGGTATTCAAAATGCTTTCTGTAGAGAGTGGTGCGATCTATCGTCAATTTCATGAACTAACTTGATCATATATTCAATGTTTTCTGTTCTATCAACGAACTACTCTATGTTCTTCTACCTTACTTGCACAATATATATATATCTCGTAACAACGTTCCGCTACTACGAGAAACGTTTCACTCACGTTCACTCTTTTGTAAGCCTTATTATAAACCGAAGCTAAACTGTACACTGGCATTAAATATACCCATCAGGTTATGGGCCCAGTACGGTGCTAGTGCGAGAATCTTGGAGTGCTTCGTAAAAACTCAGTCTTTCTTCATTCACGTGTCAATTTCCTTTGCCAGTTTCGCGTTACAAGATGACGACGGAAGATTTTAAGTTACCACCGTTGACCAAGGATACTTATCAGCGCTGGAAGTATGAGATACGTTCATGTCTGAAAAGCATTGGTGCGACAGGTCTTGTCGATGGCACGATTCAGTGCCCAACGGGGTCTGGTGAAAAGGAAATCTGGACGAGGTTAGACGGCAAGGCGCAACGGGTGCTAACATGTGCATTGTCCGACGACGATCATGCAGCAAATCGAGATTGTGAGACCTCACGGAACGTGTGGCTTAAGATTCTGTCTATCTATGAGACGAAAACGAACGAGAATAAATATCTGCTTAACCAAGAGTATCATCGGATGCGCTTCGAGGACGGTCAAAGCATTGCCAGCTACTGTGCTCGGCTGGCTGTGATTCGTCAAAAATTGAAGACAGTCGGCGAGGAAATGTCAGACTCAGGTTTGGTTGCAAAATTAATTAACGATTTACCACCGAGGTTTGATCATTTCAGGTCGAGCTACTACATACAAGCTGCCTCTGGTGTAACGCTAACGTTCGACAAATTGAGAGAACAGTTGATGCTAATCGAGGCTAACGTGTCTAGCACTGCAGCCAATAAAGACACAGGTGACGCTTTGGTGACACAGGGCAAAGGTCAGTCAAACAAGGGTCCGAAGAAGCAAGAAAAACGAACTTGTTTTCATTATAAGAAGGCTGGCCACATCAAGCGTGACTGTAGGAAATGGAAGGCTGAGCAGGCTAAAGAGCAAGAAAAATCAACAGCAGCGGTAGCTTCTGGTCAAGCATTTGTGACAGCAGGCGAACATTCTCAGGAGAAGTTACAAGACAAATGGCTTGCGGACTCAGGAGCAACACACCATATGACTCATCGACGCGAGTGGATGTACAGCTTCGAATCCTTTGAAAAAGGACAGTTTGGAGTTACTGTCGGTAACAATGAAATTATTTATGCACTCGGACGAAATATTGATGTGATTGCAACGATCGACGGTAAAAAGGTACAGCACAAGTTATGTAATGTTCTATTTGTACCTGATATAGGCAGGAATCTACTGAGTGTAGGCGCAGCAGCTGACAACGGTATCGAGGCTCGACTAAGCAAGACTGGCATCAAGTTGGTGTCTGGAAATAAAGCAATTGCTTGTGGTACTCGAATATCAGACGGTCTCTACTCAATGGATTTTGAGACAATAGTAAATGCATCGGCAAATATAGCCTCTTCTGAAGCAGTCAACGAACAAGTGTGGCATGAACGCTTCGGTCATGCCAATTACAAAGCGATTCGACAATTGGCTAATGGTTCGGCAGTCGATGGCATGCAAGTGATTGGTAAGTCGCACACTGACAAGGAAGCTGACCAATTCTGCGAAGCATGTGTCTTTGGCAAGCACTGTAGAAAGACGTTCAATGATTCTAACACTCGAGCGGACAAACCAGGTACGCTTATACATTTTGACATATGTGGTCCGATGTCAGTTGAATCGTTTGGTAAAGCTAAATACATGGGGCTTTTCGTTGATGATTGTACGGGTATGCTATTCGTATATACAATGAAGTCAAAAGCTGATATCGTAGATTGCATGAAGGATGTCATCGCCGAAGCTAATGCAGCAGGACACAAGATTAGACGTGTACGTTCGGACAACGCCAAGGAGTTCATCGGAAACGACATGAAGAAGGTGCTTCGAGAGCATTCTATCCTACACGAGATGTCAACGGCGTATTGTCCACAGCAAAATGGTCGCGCAGAACGTCAAAACAGAACAGTTGTTGAAATGGCGAGAACAATATTGGCAGGAGCTGAATTACCTCAAGGATTGTGGGGTGAAGCGGTTCACACATCTGCACATATCCGAAATCTTATCCCGTTGGAGAGACTAGGAGGCAAAACTCCTATGGAAGCCTGGACTAAAAATAGGCCAAATGTTTCGTACCTACGTATTATAGGCAGCAAGGCATACACTCTGATCAACGAAAGACGATCAAAATTCGAGAAGAAGAGTCAAGAGCTCGTATTAGTAGGGTATGCGCCAAAACAAAAGGCATATCGTGTTTGGCAACGTGGGACTCAGAAGGTTATTGTAAGTCGGGATGTGAAGATTGTCGAACCAGAACCAAGAAAGCAGGCTGTCATCGTGAAGACAACAGATGTTGAAGAAGATGGATCATCAAGTAGCAACTCGCAAAGTGACTTCGAAAGTAAATCAGATGTGTCGACATCATCAAAAGGAGCTGAATCAGTCGACAACATAAGCGATCGGACGCGCAACAAGTTAAAGGAAACTGAAGTCAACAAGTGTATTGCAAATCGCACACGCAGCCGAGCTACTGTAAACATCGCTACAGCTGCAAGTGCCTTTCTAGCTGGAGTTGTTATCCCAAATACAGTTGATGAAGCTAAGTCGGGACCTTACAAGGATCAGTGGGAGTCATCAATGAAGACCGAGTATGAGTCGCTGATTAAAAATGACACGTGGACACTGGAAGATCCTCCGGAAAATCGAAAAATAATCAAGAATAAGTGGATCTTTCGAGTAAAAATAAATCCAGACGGTTCGATTGATCGTTTCAAGGCACGTCTCGTGGCAAAAGGGTGTTCACAAAAGGCTGGAGTAGATTACTCTGAAACATTCTCGCCGGTAGCCAGATTCGATTCTATTCGAACATTATTTTCGATTGCAGCCGTTGAAGATTACGAAGTTCATCAATTGGATGTCAAGACGGCTTTCTTGTATGGCGATCTTGACGAAACCATTTATATGGAGCAACCAGAAGGTTTCGATGACTGCTCAGGTCGCGTATGTAAATTGAACAAGAGCTTGTATGGGCTCAAGCAAGCGCCTAGACAATGGTATGAAAAATTTGACGAATTCATGCAACTATTCGGTTTGAAACCATCAGATGCTGATCCATGTGTGTACATCAGTGAAGATCTGTTCGTAGGATTGTATGTTGATGATGGCCTGGCGGTTGGTCATTCAAAGTCTAGGATTGATGACTTACTGAAAGCAATGCAACAAAACTTTGAGATTACAAGTTCAACTGCATCCTGCTATCTGGGAATCGAGATCATTCGCGATCGAAAATCTAAGAAGATTAAACTATCTCAAGAGGCTTATACAAGATCTGTGCTCACGAAGTTCGGTATGTTAGACTGCAATGGTGCCACGGTACCTATCGATCCTGGCGTTAAGTTAAAGCGTAACTTAGATGCTGATGAAAGCTTTGGACCGATTGCAAATGTACCATACAGACAGTTGATTGGTTCCTTGATGTATCTCTCTATCGGAACCAGACCTGATATCTCATATGCGGTCAACTCTTTAAGCAGATTCCTGGAGGCACCATCTAACGAACATTGGGTAGCAGCAAAACAAATACTGAAGTATTTGAAATCAACAATCAACTTGGGGATTGTGTATAATGGCGGAGATGACAATTCCAATCGACTTATTGCATACTCAGATGCAGATTTTGCATCATGCTTGGATACACGCAAGAGTATCAGTGGAGTTGTACTTATGTTGAACAATGGACCAGTAGCCTGGATGTCTCGGAAACAAAGCATAGTGGCAACTTCAACAACGGACGCAGAATATGTAGCTGCTCATGACGCAGCTAAGGAAGTCGTATGGTTTCGACAGTTACTCAAGGACGTCGGTGTGGAACAGCAAGGCTCTACTACTCTCTACTGTGACAACGCAGCTGCAGAGAAGCTGATTCAAAACCCTGTCTTCTATAAGAGATCTAAGCACATTGAAGTGAAATATCACTATGTACGGGACTTGTTCAAGCAGGGGATAGTGGATGTTCAACATGTTTCATCTCAAATGCAATTTGCTGACATTTTAACCAAAGCTTTAACTCGCAAAAAGTTTGAAATTAATCGAAATCAGTTAAACATAATGTAATTGACATTTAGCTCGAGTGGGAGTGTAGAGAGTGGTGCGATCTATCGTCAATTTCATGAACTAACTTGATCATATATTCAATGGTATGTTTTCTGTTCTATCAACGAACTACTCTATGTTCTTCTACCTTACTTGCACAATATATATATATCTCGTAACAACGTTCCGCTACTACGAGAAACGTTTCACTCACGTTCACTCTTTTGTAAGCCTTATTATAAACCGAAGCTAAACTGTACACTGGCATTAAATATACCCATCACTTTCTTTTTCACGTTGTATTATTTGCATGTATATAACAATTTTTTTCATCTCCATAATTATTCTATGCGTTTAATATAGGTGAAATTGTTGGTGATCCTCCTGTACATAATTATGCTGCTGATGTTGCTCAGGTCGAAGCTAAGAAGGTTAAAGAGAAATTAAAAAAGAGGGCGAGTAAGGGTTGTGAGAATAATGGTGTCATGATTGCCAATGTTTTGAGTAAAGTTCCATCGCCAGTCCGTGTTCAGCTACCACCAATTAAATCACTGACACGTATCATTCAACGGGCCAAAAAGACTGATGCAGCTGTTATAGTAAATCCAAAGACACTCCGAGATTTGGTTATACCACATATGTACAAGATGACTGACGATAATGAATTATTTTTGTTGTATGATAGTGAGATTGGTGTTGATCGTTTTGTTATTTATGCCACTGCTAAGAACTTGGAGTTGTTGGCAGAATGTGAGTTGTGGTGTTGTGATGGCACGTTTAACTCAGTTCCTCTGATTTTTAAACAATTATACACCATCCACGGTGTGTATCATGAAAAATTAGTGCCGTTAGTTTGTATACTGGCTCCTAATAAATCCGAGAAACTGTATTTATCTGCGTTGTGTGTTATTAAACGCCATCAACCGAATTTAAAACCTAAAAGAGTAATGGTGGATTTCGAGCGAGCGTTCATTGTTGCGTTTAAGAGTAAATTTCCTGAGTGTGTTATTTCAGGTTGCCTTTTCCAGTCAGTGTATTTGGCGCCACGTGCAATTTTGTGGTCTACAGCACAATTATAATACCGATCTGAGTTTTTGTCTAAACATTAAAATGCTTATGGCGCTAGCATTTGTTCCTGCGTATGATGTACTTGAGGCGTATGAGGAGCTTATTGTATCACCGTTTTTTGAAGAGAATGAGGATGCATTAAACGAATTAATTCGGTACTTTGAGCGAACTTGGGTTGGTGAACGATGTCGTACCGGCAAAAAACGCAAGAAGCCGATGTTTGATTTAGTTTTGTGGAATTGTTACCAAGCAATTGTCGATGGTGTCATGCGTTCGAACAACGGCGTTGAGGGTTGGCATCACTCATTTAATAACAAAGTTCGCGTAGTTCATGCAATGTTTAGTAGCTTTATGGATGTGATTAAGGGTGAGCAAGTTCTTACTGAAACAACGATTGCTCAAATGAATACTGGGATTAATGTCGTCGCCAAGAAACGAAAACCATATGCAGATAAAGATGAGCGAATTAAAAACATTGTGACCAAATATGATCAGGCTAAGAAAATGAAATACTTAAAAAATGTAGCGTCAGTTTTGGCCGTGTAATAATTAGGCGTTTATGGTATGGATTATTGGTCTACTGTTATTTTGATGGAGGTAAATAAATGATTATATTGAATGTTATATTACATTGGAGGAGAAATAATCTCAAAAACCTGAATTTTTTTTCGCGGGCGTTTTGTCGCGGATACAATTGGTTTGGATGAATTGTCGTCCGGGTCATTGGTCGTCTGGGTTTTTTGTCTCCGGATCAAATGTCGCGGGTCAAATGTCGCGGATCATTTGTCCTTGGATCAACTGTTACGTAACCCTATAAAACATATACATATACCCAGATAGCACGTATGTCTAAAAGATGTTGTAAAGATGTCTTTTATGCTAGGTCTACAATGGGTGCTTTTCATTTAGCGACTCAAGTCGACACAAGCGTCATTCTGTCTCTTTTCAACATCTAGTGAGCAACAAAGACAGAGTGACGCTTGTGTGTCGACTTGTGTCGTTAACTGGAAAGCACCTAATGAGTCGCAGTCGTAAGAGTCGTAAGAAATTAACCAATTACACTTCATTATTCTTCGACCGCAAGGAGAATAATAGACTGTAATTGGTCAATTTCTTACGACTCTTACAACTGCGACTCATTGTAGACCTAGCCTTAGACACGTGTGTCTAAAAGATGTCTAAAAGATGTCTTTATGACGTCTTTTAGACATACGTGCTGTCTGGGTACGTATTAGTCCCAGTCTACAATAGGTGTTTTAAGCCCTAAGAAATTGTTCAATCACAGTTGAATTTGAGGAGAATAATTGACTGTGATTGGTCAATTTCTTAGGGCTTAGGGCTTAAAACACCTATTGTAGACTGGAACTTATATGTATTACGTACGTACGTAATACAATATGTAAAATATCGAATAGTAGGGTAGACCGGAGCACGTTGTCACACGGGGCACGTTGTCACATCGGCTTTATTTAAAAAACTAATAACCAGAGGGCAGCACCCGTCATTCCCAAAACGTGTTAGTGTATGCCCATCTTTGGTGTGTTTACAGTGTTGAGATAGCTCCAGCCGTGTTGACGTAAAATCAACTTAAAAGTTTTTTGCGACCGTAAGTAAAATTTTATTGTCTAATATTCAACGTACTGGACATGAAGCTTATGTTTTTTCAGAATAGACCTTTATATTATCTTAAAGTATGTACTTTTACCTACCGCGTGCAATACCTAACCTTATGAATATCTCAAACGTGTCGGCCATGAGGCTGTTTGGAGTAAAAAAATGCCCTCGGGGCACGTTGTCACGAAAAATATAAAAAAGACTTATGATCGCATAATATAGAATGTGGGTAAAAAAAATGTTAATTCAAATTTAATCACCGACATGATTATAAAAAAAAATGTGTATCAATAAGTTGCGCATTCGAGTGGAATTCTTGTATTTAGATTAAGACGAAAACTTCGTGCTTTTTGTACTTTTTTGAAATAAAATAAATGTTTCTGTAAAGGATTTTACTTTTTTACATTGCAGCGCACTATAATATATTGATATTTACGTTGAATACAGTTTGGATAACATTTTGCATGCAATTACATTTGATGTGACAACGTGCCCCGGTCACGGGGCACGTTGTTACAAGCGACCTGTCGTTATTTATTGTTATGTAACAACTGTAGAGTAACAATCACACAAAATTCGATACTGTCCAATTGAAGCTGAGGGTTTACTCGAAATTTTGGCATATCACAGTACTCTCAAATATTGAATGTAAAAAATACAAAAAATATTGAAAAAAATGTGTGACAACGTGCCCCGGTCTACCCTAATTAAAATTGAAATAATTATATATTCAGAAAATTTCTAATTAATATCAAGTAATTAGGTAGGACTCTCGATAATTAACAATAAAAATTAAATCTGGCCAAATAACGTGTGTTATTTGTGCGTGATAAAACAAAATTTGTCCGGACGAAGATGTAAGAAGAATTAATAAATAAATTTTGATTTTTTTATGCACAAATAACCGCGTTGACTCTCGGCCAGATTTAATTTTTATTGTTCTAATTAATAATTCATTTATAATAAAATACATATCTCCGCGATAATTCCACAGAAATGGATATGTGAATAACACGTGGATATCTAATGGATATCTCTGGTGGTTATTTGAGAGATATTTATATAGATATGTAGATATCCAAAGGATATCTATTAAATATTATGCTCTGTGTGGGAAGAGTCTTGTCGCTTTAATAAGACGAAAAGTTTTTATAATGTCGAATTCTGTAACGTTAAGAAATGTATTATGTCATTCACATATGTGCAGTATCTCGGGTGAAATTTTGCCCGGCAATATAATAATTATAGGAAATCTAATACGGGTGAGACCTCCTTGTCACACGCGTGGTCAAACTATGATGTCCAGGGGGTCGATTGTGTATCTCGAAACGAGGTGAAAATTACAAAAGTGAACAGATTTTATTTGTTGAAATCTAATAAATCTGTTCACTTTTGTAATTTTCACCTCGTTTCAAGATACACAATCGACCCCCTTGTCCCTCAACTCGGTGCCAGTCCCCATCACTAACGCGCAGTCCAGTAATATATGGTCTTAGAGAGAATTCACATCTTGACAGAATAGCAGAAAGCAGAAAAGCAGCAACTAATCAGAACTTGCGCTGGTAATAAGCATACTACAGTATGCATGCACAGTATGTATGTACATTCTACTTATACCACCAGCACAAGTTCTGATTGGCTGCTGCTTTTCTGCTTTCTGCTTCTGCTAAGATGTGAATTCTTCCTTAGCGTCAATAGCTTAGCATAAGTAGAGAGAATAAGCGTAGCATAAGACCGCTAAACCAATGAGCATCCAGCATAAAGTATTGATATACCATATTGATTTACATAAGATGTTCTGCTTTCTGCTTCTGCTAAGATGTGAATTCTTCCTTAGCGTCAATAGCTTAGTATAAGTAGAGAGAATAAGCGTAGCATAAGACCGCTAAACCAATGAGCATCCAGCATAAAGTATTGATATACCATATTGATTTACATAAGATGTTTATTGGTCCAGCGGTCTTATACTATGCTTATGCAGCCTATGCAATTTTGTGAGCGATAGCCGTAAGAAAGTCTTCCTGCTTAAGATTTTCTATATGCCCGGGCCCTAAGTTATCCATACAACAAAAATTCTGTTTATTAAGATTATTGTGTCCACGATGCTAGAAATCACTCCGAGATTTCGGACGGAAAAAGAATTGACCAATCACATTTGAACAATTCGGTCAATTGACCCATGCGATTGGTCAATTCTTTCTCCATCCGAGATATATCTCGGAGCGATTCTAGCTCTATGGATACAAGGCTTTAATGAATAGATTTTTTGGCTACATTAATGTGTTTTCGTAACAGTATTACAAAATGAGACATTATGAAAACATCACGTCTTATTAAAGCGACGAATCTTTTGTATACAAACGGATGTATTTACCTTATAGCTTTAAAAAGATCGAAAATTATTTATTTCATTTGTATGTATAGATTTCCAACGAATCTAGATGTTCGAGAAAAGTGGATTGAACCATTATTTACTTTGAATAAGCAAGAAAGTGCACGGAGGATGCCTAAATCGAGCAAAATATGTAAATTGCATTTTTCCGATGATTGCTTCGAACAATTTGGATTCAGTCACATTCGCTTAAAAACAAATTCAATACCATCTAAATTTCCACACATGCAAAATAATAGGTAATAATGTGGTTTTATTTTTACAGAATATGATTAATCAATTATTGTATTTATCATTTTTGTATTTGTATAATATATATATAGTTTGGATAAATCAACATCACGCGATGTACAACACAACTTACTGAAGGAAAGAGTCGAACCGTTTATGACAATTAATGTGGATGATAATAGCTAAAAAGTTAACGTTATTGGAAAAGTTGACAGCATCGATTCAACAATTCAGCTTGTCAAAGAAGTCGAAAGCATCAATTCAATGACTCCAAAGACAACATTCATGGATATCGGTAATAACATAATTCAATAACATTCATGGATCGGTAATAACATAATTTTTATTGCATGATTCTTGTTGTCGTTATACTTATTAATTTTGCATTCATAGTTTGAAAACTGAAAATGTGGAGTTGGAACTTCAATATGGTACTCGTGAACGTATAGAGATATGCAAAACTCCAACAAAGAAGAAGATATGATATCCTGGTGATATAAATAATAAAGATACCATTAAAGATATGACGCCACGTACAATAATAAAATCAATGAAATTATTGAAGCGAGCCTGTGTGAAAAAAGATAATACGAGAAAACGATTGCAAAATGCACAACATCGTCAGAAAAAAAAGATAAAGAATCTCTTCAAACATAATTAATGGAACTCAAGGAAAAATGTCTTCTTTCGTCAAATTCTTCTGATATTGTTTGTGGAGGTTTAGGCTAAAAAATTAAATAAATTTAAATTTTATAGTAGTAATAGTAGTGCATAAGATATTTTGGACTATAATATCATATACTTTATTTCTCTGATTTATTAATTAGGATTAAGAATTAAATATTAAATCTAATTGTAAAATATTCCCCGATCGGACACAGTCTTGATCGGATACAGTCCCGTTTGGACACAGGAAACCCATAATAAAAACTTATTTGGAATTGCACTATCTTGGACCTTATTTCACCCTGCTGCACATGGGGTGGACCTCGCTTCACGTGGTAAGTGGAAACCTATCCTAATCCCGAGACTGTGATCGGGAAATATTGTCGTGTCCAATGTGCGCAATCGGGACTCACTTGCGCATTTCCGTGTCCAAGTGCACAAGGTTGCGTATTTACATGTCCAACTGCACAAGTCGTACAGATCGCACGTTTTCGTGTCCAAGTGTACAGATCGCACGTTTTCGTGTCCAAGTGCACAGGCCGCGCATTTTCGTGTCCAAGTGAACGGTGAACACTTCTTGCAGTGTCCAAATAAATCATGTTCAAATTAACCGTGTCCAAACGAACGGTGTCCAAATAAACGGTGTCCAAATGAACGGTGTCCAAATGAACGGTGTCTAAATGAACGGTGTCTAAATGAACGGTGTCCAAATGAACCGTGTGGAATGAACTGTGCCCAAATGAACGGTGTCCAAAATATCAGGTCCAAGTGTACCTCTCCCAGAATATCTTGGGATTGTTTTTTGATGGAGTGGAGCAACAAAATCAAGATTGATGGAAATGTGAAGCAACAAAATCAAAATAATACAATCCTTCGAGATTTTACTTGAAATTCGAGTTATAATATGTTGTACTAGATATAAGTAACTAGAGGTACACGGAGAGAATTTTCTCTTAAAATTTACCCTGAAATCATGGTAGTTGGGGACAATATGTACCACCAAGAATTTTATGCGAGTTATTTTGATTAATATCTACCATAATAAGAAATATTAATATCTATTACATTAAAATATAAAATATGTTTGATTAATTTTACTAAAATATATCTAGAAAATTTCAATAATTTTTCAAAATTTACCAATCTGCTTGGTAATTTTTATCACGTTGTTTGTAAAATGTCTTTTGTATATTTTAAAAATTCCTTGGTTACCAAGTTGTCCCAAGTTTGTAGTGAATTTAAGGGTAAAATATAACAAAAAATTCTCTCCGTGTAGTTTTCTGATAATAGGGGTAGAGCAACAAAATCGGGGTCGACAAAGGGCAACAAAATCAAAATAGTGTAATCTATCAAGATATTTCTTTAAACTAAAATTTTTATGGTGGTGCTAGGTGGGATTAATTAAGAGTATTTTTTCATGGTAGGGGTAGTGCAAATTTGGGAATAGAACAACGAATTAGCAACAAAATAGCATTTAATATATAGGGTTAGATAGTCCAACAATGAACCATGTAAATTTCATAGGCTTATATCTCTCTCAATTATTGAGTTGGAGATCTGTTTTTGCATACCATTCATGATTTTAGTTGGCTACATACTGTATAAGATGATTTATAAGTTATTTTTAAAGTTTAGTCACAATTTCGATTTTTTTAAAACAATGTCGAATGGTTTATTGTGTACAGGGATGTGTACACAAGGAACCTAGCCATTTTTAATAATGAACCACATGTTTTATACAGTGAATTGTTAGAGTTATTTTAGTTTTACTGTTTTAAAATGTTTATTTAGTGAAGAGATAATTGTAAGACATGATAAATAAGGTTAAGATAGTATAACTTTAAATTAAAGCTAACTTTAATTTGTATATATGTTATGTTTTTATTTTTTAAAGCTTACAATCAAAATTATTATTTTTAATCAGACTTTCTCACTTATGTTAGATTATTATTTATTGTAGCAACTAGTCAGTTAATAAGACTTATAACACGGTAGTAAAAAACAAAATGGTTCATTGTAGACCATATAAAATTTTTTACGATAATCTCCAAAAAATATGGTAAAATAATGCAATAGAAGAAAGTTGCTTACAAAATTATAAAGCCAAATATACACACAAAATTATAAAATAATGAAAAAATAATAGATATAACAACAAAAACGTAAAAAATATATAAAACTTACAAAAAAAACTTAGTTTGTCACTCAAAAATCACAAAATGTGGCCTCAAACGGCCGTCCTTTGAGCGATTTGCCGGCCGATTGGGGAGCCAAAGTGGAGTTCAAATACGTTGCATGACAACAAGCACAATCTAGTAACATTACATTTATAAAATATCGCAATGGTTTATAGTGTATTACTGGTTCATTGTTGGACTACCTACCCTATGTAATTGTTTTTAATTTTATTTTTTTAATGTGACTGTGCTAACTTAAACTTAAGCTGGCACAGCCACTGTTTTGTTCGATATGGCTGCAGCAACAAAATCCGGAATCGAGCAACAAATTAGTAACAAAAGGACACTTTTCTATGTATGTTTTATTTGATTGTGCTAAAGTGACTGTGTCAACTTAACTTAATAGACATATGGAATAGATGTATGGAAGCGTGTATACAGAGCGCTTTCTAATTAATTCCTGGAAATAATTTTTTAAAACATAACTTTATCGTATATGATAGAATTTAAAAAAAAATTACCTTTTATTTGGTGATAAAAAAATTTTTGAAGTTAAAAAAATGTTAAGTGGTACGGTAGGGGAGACCGGGGCAAAGTCGACACGATTTTTTCAAAGGCAATTTTCAACAATTAATTAAAATTTTTAAGCAAATTCAATGGTACACATATTTAAAGTGTTCCTTCAGGTACAAAATTGCTTCAGAAAGTTTTGCTGTACGTCGATTAGTTTTGGCCCCAGAAAAGGAAAAGTAACGCAAAAACAAATTTTCAAATTGAAAAATGCCGGGGCAAACTCGACACTTTGCCTGATCGACACAATTTGATTTGGAACTTATTTTTTATTGTCGGAAACTAAAAATATATTGTTTATCGTGTATTTAGAAAGTACAAAAATTCGGAATTAAGTAAAACAATCATTGGAAATAATGAAAACAAAAATTGTTGAACTTTAATTTATTTTCATCTAAAGCCATATGGCTGCATGACAAGCATCGTTTGGTATTGAGAGCCGATGAAACGGCGGTGTCGACTTTGCCCCGAACTCGTTTTTCACTTTTGTCACTCCAAAACATTAAAAAATTTTAAATATGCAAGAACTATTATCAGATTCGCATAGAGCATCAAATTTCCCATCAAAATCACTTACATATAGGTTCGCAAGAGTAAAGCTCGATGAATTTTTGAGAGATCAGAAAAATTAGTTTTCACCATCAAAAACGCTTATGTCGCACTAAAAATTACACCATAATTCAGAATGTCACCAAATTCCATTGACAACACTGACACATATAGACGCATTTACAGTAGGAAAGTCAAGTTTGCCCTGGTCTCCCCTACTTCGAAAAATTAAAAAAATTAAAAAAATTTGGTAATTGTGTACATGGAGGAGGTCACCTTGGATGACCTTGATTTTTAAGTATGTTGCCAAGGTCACCCTCCTAAGTGGTCACCTCCCTTCAGAAGGTTTCAGCCCGCGCTCGTTGTTTATTGAAAAGTTATTAAAAAAAAAAAATTTGAGAAATGTAGCAGTTATTTTGAGTATTAAAAGGCATAAATGACTAATATATATGTCGAAATGGTACATGCATGAACAAAGAAAAGTTATTTAAAGCAGCAAATCGTTGTTTTTGGCTCCACAAGTCCACGCGTTTTCGGATTTGTAACTTTCCACGCGTGGAAAGTCCACGCATGAACTTTGAAGGCACACTATGTGTCTAGTTTAACAATAGTGGAGCCCCCGTGGAATCTACTGCCTCCACGCATACACTTTCCACGTGAAACGAGGTGCCACATGGGTTTATAACTTTCCATGCGTGGAAATGGTCATATATTAGTCATTTATGCCTTTTAATACTCAAAATAACTGCTACATTTCTCAAAATTTTTTGTTAATAACTTTTTAATAAACAACAAGCGCGGGCTGAAACCTTCTGAAGGTCACTCAGGAGGGTGACCTTGACAACATACTAAAAAAATCAAAGTCATCCAAGGTGACCTCTTCCATCTACACAATTACCAAAAATTTTTTTTGTTACTGTTTTAAAGTATTTTTTAAGCCATTTTATTTTCATTTTGGAAAATTTTTCTATCTTGTATAGTTTCACGTATAAAAAAATATGTGTCCCTTATTTTTATCTAGAAAACAATATATCAAAAGCTCATTAAAATCGGAGGGGGAAACTTCTGTGTCTCCTTAGAAGTAAAATTAAAATACGAGGATAAAATTATTTCTCTGAAGAGCACAATAATTTTGTTAGGCACACTTGTACAAAAACTGTTTTTTTTTTAGGGATAGTAAAATATATGATTATATTATATATGATAAATATTGTATTTTCACGATTTTATATTTGTTTCTTCTTATTCTTTTATTACTATCCTTTATTTACTCAAAATGTATTTTATTTCTATTTTTTATTCAAAGGCTTCTACGTTGAATATAATCTTGATAGGTTTGAATTCCCGCTTTTTGGTCATCGGGGCTTAACCTCGAATCAATGTTGGCTCGCAGTCGTGCTATAGTTTATGCAGGCCACTAGCAGTCCATACTTATATAGTCAAAGGGGTGCTCTTAATACTTATAAGATAACCTCTAATCGAGTGACGATCGTTGCTGAAGTATGAAGGTTATTGTGTAATAAAAAAAGGAGAAATATTATGTTAAAGTTAATGGAAGGGGTATACGAAATTATAAGAGCGTGTTGACGGTGATAGCATACCCATGCTGGGCGCACACTGGCTGCGCTGGAAATATTTGGTATAAATGGGTTTGCGATTATTGATAATAAGCTTCTCCATTATATTTGTATTTCAGAAACGTTAAATAAAGTTTTCTAATTGCAATACTGATGTATTTTGCACTTTATTAACGATTTCTCGGGGTATCTCATATTAGGAGCATACTTTTTCGATTTTGCATAAAGCTTATTTTCTCTAATTTTTCACATTTTTCTAATTTTCAAAAAAATTAATATTTAAATTAGATTTTACATTTCAGCATCTTAAAGCTTATTAAGTTCTCTTTAAAATGATCTACATTTTTCAATTCTGTCCATAGACTTCCGGCAATCACACAAAATAGATGTAATATCTCATAATACCCAGCGAGAAATGACCCATCGAATCGACGTCAAATTGACGTCGAAATCATCGATATTACATCATATCGAAATAATGCTCGAAATTTGAAGCTTATTTCGATGTTTGTGCTATATGACATTTTTTAAAAGAAGAGATTATTTGTGACATACATTCATCGCGCCAGACTGTAAACAGGCAAATTATGTATTTTCTGTTAAGACATCGATATTTCATCATTTCGATATCGATTCGAAGCTATTTTGATTTGCCTGTCAAATATATAAAAACATTGCCATTAGAATGCAATATGAATACAAAATTATATTGTATTGGCAGACATGGATAATGTAAATATTGTTACGCCCGCGCTGAAACGGCCCTTGACTTCGAGCTGAAGCGAGCGGTCATTCCGCAGAAGTCGCGAAGCGGTCCCTTGACAACGGGACAGTTGTTGATTTATTACCGGCTGTCAGATTTCCTTCGCACTGAAACTCGAGCGGACGTTTCGGTTTTCGTTCTGCGATTGTAAACATACGCAATAAACCATCCTTACGTTCCTTAAACCTGAGTTCCCTTATTCCGCGGATCGCGAGTAAACGCGCGACCGAGTGCGGGAGTGCTTAGAGAGCGTGCGAAAGCCGCCGGAGTGCAACAATATTTTATGATTTGAGCATTATAATAATTGCGTTACAATATTACTTTTTTTAGGCTTCCATTTCCATTAAATAGTTACTTTATAACTGTAAAAGTCACAACAAAATTCCTGTTTGTAATTTGACAATTTTGAAAATTAAAATATTATATAATAGGTACATTTTCAGTATTACATCCGCTCATTTATTAAACAAGAAGTTAAATTAAGCAACTAATTAAATTATTAATATAAAATATTAATACAATAAGATATTTGTATTTACATTTATCGAAATAAAAAATAAGTTTAATTATGAAAATAAATATTAATAATTGGACTTATTAAAATTGAAATAATTTGTTCAGATATTGCGCTCGAATTCTTTTCGCGTTTTACAACGCCCGATCGTTTCACATTAGATGGCGCGACGCGCGAGTCGCCACTCTCAAGGATCCCCCGTCTCCTTCCTCACTCGTTAGGTGTCATGGTCGCACTTGCTTGCGTTTCTTCGAACGTGTCGAGTCAGTTACTTCTTTTTTGACGGATTGATCGTTGCGGCGCGTGTTCTGGAGACCAACCGAGCGAGAGTCGGATCACCAAGGAGAACTCATCGCCAGGAAAGGGAGAGCTGCGGCAGCTAACGTCCAAGAGGGAAGATCGAGGCGAAGAGTCTGGTCCAGCGAGCGGGGCCCTTAAGAGATTCTCTTTGGGACGCCATATTTGAAGATAGACATTAGTCAAAAAAGTACAAGGGCCTCTGCTAGAGTTTATATTCGTCTTGAGATCTGAGAATTACTTTCATTCTTGTGGCTCCCCTTACGAAAAAAACACCCAAGATTTTGGTGTTTACACTCAACTTTGGGTGTTTACACTCCATTTTCGGCGTCAACGCCTAAATTTTCAGTGTCGACACCGAAACTTTGGGTGTCGATACCGAAACTTTGGTGTCGACACTCAAAATTTGGGTGTTCAGTGTCGACACCGAAACATTGGGTGTCGACATCAAAATTCGAGTGTCGATACCGAAACTTTGGTGTCGACACCCAAAGTTTCGGTGTCGACACCAAAAGTTCAGTGTTGACACCAAAACTTTGGGTGTCGACACCAAAATTCGAGTGTCGATACCGAAACTTTGATGTCGACACCCAAAACTTGGGGATACATAAGCAGGCCCCGATCAGGACATGTATTCTTACTTTAATGAAATATTGGTAGGGTAATATAATCAGGTCCTAATTGAAATAATGTACATGTGCTTTATGGAATAAAAGTTTCTATATGTATAAGTGTGTAAAATTTCGTACAGTTAATACACACATCAAGACTGTCATTATTCGATCGCGCGGCGCGACGTTGGCCCAATAGGCCTATTTTGTAATGAGCCGGCACTGGTTTCTGACATTCACCCGACATTAAGAAAAAATTATATTCGTATATCCGATTCGAAATTTTATTTCTCTTTTTAAACTGAATTTGTTTCTTAAGAATTTTTGAAAAATTATATATTTGCGCTGGTTATGACACATGTAGACTGTATATAACACTTACATCAAATTAAGAAGTAGTCTACCACGTAAGACGGTTGGCTCACGATCCAGAGGTCCCGAGGTCCTCGAGTTCGAATCCCATCAAGGTAAGTGTGTTTTTCAAGTACGAGAAAATATTTATAATCATAGGTTACATCTTAAGAAACAAATTTAGTTAAAAAGTAGTAATAAAATTTCAAAATAAATATAATTTTTTTTTATGTCGGGTGAATTTCCTCATTAGAGAGTACCTTATTTGGGGGCTACACTCATTTGAGGGTACTCTATTTGAGGATTCTTTTCGTGATTAACCCTCATTTCGGTGTTGACCGTCAATTGACGATCCGAATTTACACCAAACCTTTGATGGTCTTTTTGAGAGTATTTCTACACCGAAAATTGGGTGTTTTTTCCGTAAGGGTCTGGCTTGAAATTCTAGCCCAAGAACCGATCTTCTAGACATTAATGCAGAGGCCCCCCTCTCTTTTCATTTTTTCTTTCTTACTTCTTTTTTTTCATAATCTATTACGTTTCAGTAAGCATTCGGACTCACATTTTCAATCAGTAATCCAGACATCTTAATTCCGTCCTGTAAGATCTGGTTTTTTATTTCATTTCATTTATTTTCTATTCTATCTTCAGGACAGATTGCTGATTTGGTTTGCTTTCATTTCAACTAATGTAAAAAACTTTTTAGTTACTCTCAATTTCTTTCACGTCAACATATTTTCTTTTTTTGTAAAGATAACTACACATAATAAAGACAAAATCGACTTTAAAGGAACTCTCTTTCTGTCGCTCACCTATCTAAGAATTCTAGACAAACCTGCCGTGTTTGCCATTACTCTTTAAACATAATTAAATTAAATAAAATAATTAAATAATTAAAAATAAATATTAAAGATAGGAAGTAAAAAAGTTTTTATATATAGGTACCTATATACAGGCATTATACAAATTATAATTGTATTCAGCAGAAAACTGCTTTGCAACTGCAGTTGTAAAATTCGTGAATTTGATTGGTGTATTATTCTTAGTTTCGGCCAAAATTAAAAGCATACACCAATCACATTAACAAATTTTACAACAATTGCAAAGTAGTTTTTTCTGCTGAACACAGCTTTTTATTACTTGCGTTATATGTATGAGCCACCATTTGCTGCGCGTGCGCAAACAACCCGGCAACCGAGCAACGACTTGAATATTTCATTGAGCACCGACGGCGCCAAACAGCAGTGCTGCATTTGTATATAAGTCCGTGATCGGAACTTCGGAAGGCTGATAAGAGACTAAAATAAGGTACAAAATAACGTAAGTCGCGAAAGGTTGTATATTTTACAGTCTTTTACGTCTTACGTCTTTTTATGTATGCTTTACTTTATGTCCACGCTACGACGGACGTCTCGTTCTTTGTCATCAGCCGAACGCTGCCCTTGCAGCAACTCAATGCAAAATATTAACCAAGTAATATTTAATTGCGGATTGTACTGTAGTAAAGCCTCTTATTTAGTCAAATACATTGAGGAAACTTTTCCTCAATCTCCAAGAGATATTCTCCCATTTTTAAATAATCCTTCTCATCAATTCATCCGTCTTCTCCTCGCAACTTGCAAGTCTATGGATCTCCCCCTGTTAAATGCACAAGCTCACGCATGAGCCGGGACTCTAGAATTGTTAGAAGGAAAAGACACCGACCTTATATTAGTGTGAAGAGAGACTGTATATTTCAGAGTTAGCTCGAATCTCTTTCTCAGTTTGGACTAGCATAAGTAAATATTCGAAACATATACAGAGATCCTATCATAATAAGCTGTATGGAAATGCACTAAAGGAAATGAAAGATTGTTACGGAACAAGCTTTTCTCAATCAAACTGAATATTTCAATACTGCATAAGATAATACGGCTTGTTCCAAGAAATGGTTGATAACATGACTGTCAATGTTTGGCATACCTTGCAGAAGTCAGGTTTTGATCCAGCTTGATATATATTGGAGAAGAGTGTTCCTTCCAAACAGCATAAGATAAATTATGCATTCATGGTCGATAATATTAACCATTGTATTTATATGACGAATAATCCTTCTTGTTTGAATAATATATCCATCTTAAGTGAGATATCCAAGTTCTTCAAGGTAGAAGTAATTCTTATGGCCATATCTTTCTTAGCAGTCAACTTCTTGTGGTAATTCACTGGTTTAATTGTGAGCAAGTGAGCAATTCAATTATATCTGGGTCGAAAGACTAATCGTGGAACACGAGAACATAGTAAAATATCAAGGCTTTTTTAATATTGAGTATTCCCATTTCGTATAGAAAGAACGCTAGTTAACGAAAGAGTTATCAGCATATCAAACGCAAGAATATGTAAGATTTGTCTAATGACAAGAATTCTCTCTTTAACCAATAGTAATATACGACGTGAATCGAAATGTTAATAATGCTTTATCGAATGTGACGCAATGTTCATGTACTTTGAATAACAGTTTCTAGTATTCCAACGACTGTTAAGAATGCAAGGATCCTTTATACATATTTACAGCTAGCTAATCGATTATTTAGGTTGTAACGGTAAAACAAGAGGAATGAAATAAAGAAAGAATGAACTGAGATCAGACTTTCCATCGCACCAAAATGTGAAACCAATCGGCTTCGCTCTTCTGTGCTCTTTGATAATACAATCGTTCAACCTTAAAACCATGATCGAAAAGTAACTGGATTTACCATATTCTTTGGAACCCGTTACATCGCGCTAATCGTAGATTAGCTTCCACACGTGGATCGATGGTTTTACACTGCAAGAACGATTTACCTTGTCACAGTAGAATGGCTTTAATAAAGCGAATAAACCTTGGATCCATGATATATCCTTGTGAGGCCTAAAATATCATCGTCTCTTTTGCTGCTATGATATAATGGCCGCTCTTGTCCTTGTACAAAAGGATGATGCAACAATGGCGGCGATCCCGTCCTTGTCGTAGCACGGGCCGTTATGGCGAAAAACCAAGCTCTGTATCGGTATAGTCCCGTGGCAAGCGAGCCTTCCATGACGTATATGTGTCGAGCCGTTAGATTTATAACGATAGCGTATCATAACCACTGCCTTTGGTCTCGACTCTATTCGTTTTCTCGAAAGTTCTACCGATTTTGTCTCAAACACGAGAACGAAGATACTTCGATGTTGCTCCGTCAAGCGACCGGAAACGAACCTCTCCTCCGTCCCGGCGTCGATCGACACGATCGTCGTGTCCGCTTCGCGCCTGCGCTCTTTACTCACAGCGCCACACCATTCGAGTGCACAAGTTCAGTTGTGCCACGCTCTCAGCGCTGAGCTGTCGCTTTGAAACAGGGCTGACATTTTGAACGAGCGGATCGTTCAAAAATGATACAAATCTCGCTATTTACCCTATCTCGCATAAATAACAGACTCCTGAGAAACGCAACTGAAGGCAGCTAATATACAGTCTCTCCTTTCTTTCACTTTATTCTACAGACTATTTTTCCTTTAAACACCCCCCCTTAGAAAGAGCCGAAGAGTTTAATCGGAGGATCATGTTAATCGGAGACGGTGAATCGGCCCATATCTGCAGTGAGGAAATAATAATCAATGTCGAGTCGAAATCGATTTATTCTGACAATGAGTCGAAAAGTCATCGAAAGTTGTGACATAAATCAATCAAAATATATGAATATTTCAATTACTTTTCAATATACGTTTTCGACGTCAATTCGACGTCGATTCGACCCATCGGATCATTTCTCGCTGGGTAGGGACCTTTCCTCTACTTGTGAAATTATTCATCCGTCTTTTTCAAAAAACTAAAACAACATAAAATTATTGTGTCTCTACAGGGTAACAGTAGTTTATACAATTTCTTTCAAATGTGCTTGACTTATGTTCATTTCATGTTCTTAATTTGTTGAGTGCTAAAAAGCAAGATCGCGCTTCTCATAAGACAAATGAAAAGTGTCATAAGCACGATAGCATTTATTAAAACTCGATGTACTTAAATACTCTTGTATGTCAGTAAGCTTCCCAATTCTGATGCAATTATTGTCTAATTCTTCATTGTTACAAATTTTTCTGACACTTATCAAAATTATTAAAAAGAAAGCCGGCATTCAAGAGGTTAAATATTATTTCAAATTTAATAAAACTAAAGTGAATGAGTGAGCGATAGTGCGTACGTGCGTGTGTGTGCGTATGCGTGTGATTTCATCATGTGTAGTGGTCAGCTGATCCCTACAGTTAGGAATAATTGGTAAACGTAACTCTGCTCTGTGAAAAATCTAAGATATCATATTTTTATCACTTACCTTATTATTTCTTGATGTTTTCTGATACATGATATTACATGAATTTCATTAGCAGCATGCTGTATTTCTGAAGCTAATATCTCAAGTTTAGCTGAAGAATAAAATAACATAACGGTAATCATGACATCCACACCAAAACAGAATACAGTATGTGCAATTGCAAATATTTGTATAACGTAGAGAATAAATTTTTGAAATAATGGTTTTGTTGAAAACGGATACCACATGTCTATGGGAAATTCCAAATGTAAAAATAAAGGAGCACAAATAACAGTGATTCCTGCTACTATAAAGGAAGTCGCAACAGTTGAAATAAACATGACGTAGCGATTCATGTATTTCTGCAGAACAACTTTTTCGTAACTCTTTGAGACTTTTGCAAACTTCTCGATGCTAATCACCAGATTCTAAAATATATTTAGATAGTTTATAACACATGATACAAATTGAAATAAAACATGAAATATATATATATAAATATGATTTAATAAAGTGAAATTTTAGAACAGAGAATTCAATTCTAATAATTCTGGCTTTGATAACAAATATTTTAAGTTTTAAAAGATTTTTAACCGCCGCATTGTTTATTAAAAATTATTATTAAATTTTATAAAAAAACATACAAAGAAAAAACATACGCTAAATACATAAACAAGTAGAAACTTGCACATTGCTTCCTCATAGTTTTTAAGTGTGCAAGTAGAAACTTGCACATTGCTTCCTCATAGTTTTTAAGTATGTAAGTAGAAACCTGCACATTGCTTCCTTAGAGTTTTTAAGTGTGCAAGTAGAAACCTGCACATTGCTTCCTTATAGTTTTTAAGTGTGCAAGTAGAAACCTTCGCTCACAAAGCTCTTCTATGAGGAAGCTTGTATTTTATTCGATGTATAATTATTAGTATTTATTTGTTTTGGCTTCCTCATAGAGGAAGCTTTGTGAGCAAAGATTTTTACTTGCACACTTAAAAATCATAAGGAAGCAATGTGCAGGTTTCTACTTGCACACTTAAAACTCTAAGGAAGCAATGTGCAAGTTTCTACTTGCATACTTAAAAACTATGAGGAAGCAATGTGCAAGTTTCTACTTGCACACTTAAAAACTATGAAGAAGCAATGTGCAAGTTTCTACTTGCACACTTTTTTTATTGTGATAAGCTTTATTGCGACTAATATCTGTTATACTAATATCTGTTATACTATTACAAAACAATGTGCAAGTTTCTACTTGCACACTTAAAAGCTATGAGGAAGCAATGTGCAATTTTCTACTTGCACACTTTTTTATTATCCTAAAACATTATTTTTTGAAGTCACAATTATTGAGACTTGAGATGTTCTAAATGTGTAAAAAATTTTTTAAAAAGAACCTTTTTACCGATCATCGTCAAATTCAATACCAACCTTCCTTAAATAATACTCTATCAATTAAAAAAAAAAACAGCCCGATATCTCAATATTTGCAGAAGTTATAGAAATTTCGGTAAATTTGGATCATACACACACACATACACACACACATCCATACATACAGACATTTTTTAAAATTGCAATTTTTTGACGTTTTAGAACATTCTGAACACGCTCAGAAAAACAAAAACAAAAAAAATTTTTTTTACGAAAGTATCTCTGTACCTAAAAAAAACCGATGAGGTATTTTTATACTTCTAAAAAACCGATGTGGTATTTTTGTATTTTCACAAAAATAAATGATATCTATAAATTGCGTCAATTATAAAATAAATATATATTCTTCGGAAAATAACTGTTGTATTATTTTTAAAAAATATCTTTGTATTTAAGTGTCTTACACAAGTCATAATAGATTCATTTATCCTTACAGATATTATAATATAACCAAATTTCGTTACCTAACTCAACCCAAGTGATATGTATCTTTTTAAATAAATGTTTTCTTGATTAATCTTTAAATAAATCTTTAAATTGCGTTAATCGGAAAGAGAAGATACAATTACAAAATTTTTAATCCAACACCGGAATACAAGGTATTTAAATGCAAAGATATTAATCGCAAAAATTAAAAACTGTTAAAGAATAACAATAAAAAATGCAAATCTTTTATTGAAACAAAAAAAATTTCGTACAAAAACTTGACGCTGCTTTTTTACTCCATAACCACTTTCTTCGAGCTAACATGCTGGGCGTGTACTTGACGATGTCTGTTAAGTTAGCACCTCCCTCTCTCCCACAAAAAATTGGAATAACACATATGCAGAAATTAAGTGCTCTTTATGTGCTAATTATGTGCTCTATTCACGATTTTTGTGCTCGAGCGGTTTCGCGGGAAATCACAATTGAAAGTGGGGATGCTGGCTTAACGTAAGCTAGCACCCCCACTCGTTAAAATTACATATAAAATAAAAAACTCAATATACTAGAATTATGTGCTTTTTATGTGCTTTCAAATACCTTAAACAAAATTAGTCTATCTATAATAGTTTAAAAGATATATACAAAAAAAGATCTATGTACTACTGATATAAGAGTAAAGTATCAGTTAAAATACAGAAAGTGAAATAATTCTTGTCTTAAAATGTTTCTAGATTATGTTCTCGAAATATGCACAATAAAATTTCCGTGCTCCCCTTCGGCTGACCCAAATGTGAGCACCCCATACGTACAAGAGTAAAGTACCAGTTAAAATACAGATAGCGAATTGGTTGTAGTCTTAAAATGTTCCTCAATTTATGTGCTTTCAAAATATGCACAATGAGATTTCCGTGCTCATCCCCTTTGGCTGACCTAAACGTGAGCATCCCATATGTACAAGAGTAAAGTACCAGTTAAAATACAGATAGCAAATTGGTTGTAGTCTTAAAATGTTCCTCAATTTATGTGCTCCCGAAATATGCACAATAAAATTTCCGTGCACATCCCCTTCGGCTGACCCAAACGTGAGCACCCCATACGTTGCGACGTGACAATCGTCGCGTCCCTAGCCCGGATGGTAGCTCGGCCGAGGGAGACGTCAAGGGTGGTGCCTCCGCCCGGGGCGGGCGGGGCGTTAGCGTTAGATTTAGGTTAACGGGATTGCGAGACTTACAGGTGCGGAGCAGAGGGCCAAAAGAATTGCTGTACCGACTTAAAGTCGCACCGAGGGAATCTAGGGGCGACCGGCTGGAGACGTATCGAGGACGGATGGCCGACGGACGGGTCACGCTGGGGCCCATAGCCGGTGCCGCATAGCGCCTGTCAGAGAGAACGCTAGCCCACAACACGGAACGACGACCCGCACACGGAGGAACCGGAAAGGGGGACGCCCCGACGAAGGTCCCCGTCAAAGGGGTAACCATCCCCGGAGTTATACCACCGGTCGACGAGCCACGGCCTGTCCAGCCTGGCCGTCGAGCAACCGATCCCGGAGTCGCGACCTGGACAGTCGGACCCGGCGCCATTTTGGCACTACCGCAAGCGGGTGGAGGAAAGCCCCTTGCACAATGCCAGGCAACAGGCAATAGGAACAGGGAATAAAAATCAGAAATCATGTATAAATGCAGAATAAACAGTGACACAGGCAATAGACACAGTGTTTCCGTCACGTTGGAAATTCTGTGCCTATTGCCTGTTGCCAACCAATCATAGCATTCGAATATTTTAGGTTGTAATTAACGATTTTTTGGTTATTTCCTGTTCCTATTGCCTCTTGCCTGTCATTGTGCAAGGGGCTGAAGGCGCGAGGGTGCCTTGGTCAGGCGCAGCGTCACGTAGGGCGCAGCACTAGTCAAGAGGGACAGGGCGTGCAACACCGGCGCGCAGGAGCGCAGGTGCAGGCCCAGCGTGGTCCCGCCGGGCCAGAGAGCCGTCACTATCGTGCGAGCCATCGTTTTGTGAGGTACCACCAGCCCCGTTTCCGAGCGAAACTACTCGTTACCGGCGAACGAAGGACCAATTGTAAGGCCACTGTTCAGGCATCACAAGTAAGATCGTCGCAATACCGAGGCCCTCCCGGAAGTCGCGTTGTGCCGCGAAAGTATGTGTTCGTAGTAATCATCTCGGGAGGAATACCGCGGGAGGGCCCGGTCGGGGGAAATGCGTAACAGCCCGTCTCAGGAGCTCGAGTGCGCGGCCGCCGGCAGTCAACGTGTGTAATTGTCGTGTCGTCGAGCTAATTGTCGCATTTAAAGGTGTCGAGGTAACGATTCGATTCGGATTATCGTGAACGGCGAAAGGCCCTTCGCGTGATCGAGCGGTCTTTGGGCGTGGTGTTCTTCGTGCGTACCGGGCACCGTATCATCGCGGGGCCGCATGAGCTCCGCGTGATCGCGTCGCGGCGTACGGGGCGCCTCCGCATATTGTGCATTGGGACTCGCGGAATCATAAAGATTAGCGGTCATTTCGGGACTCGCGGAATCGAGAGATTCGCGGTCAATTTCGGGACTCACGGAGTCATTGCGGTTGCGGGACTGCGAGATCGCATAAGGCGTTGGAGTAATTGTCGTATCGCGAATTGTAATCGTGTCGCGGGCCGTTCACGATTGAGGGAGGGTTCGAAGTCGTTACCGTTTCGTAAGTTATTCGCGGTTGTTTGGCGTCGAGCCTGTATTGCGTCGAGTGTTAATTATGTTATGTCGAGGTGTAACTACGTTGCGATGTTAATGTATCGTCCTTCGCGTTAAAGCATTAGCGTCTCGCGTTAAAGCCTTCTGTCCCGCGTTCTTGTATTTCGTACAATCTTCCGCGTCCGGGTATCATATTGTGTTATTCGCATCTGGAAGCGTTTTGCCGCCTCCACGTAATGTGTGGCGGGCCGCGTTGCGACCACCATCGAACCGGTCGCGGAACCTCTCCTGTTCTTCATTAAATATATTTTCTATATCTTGTTAATTCTGGTGTGTATTGATTGCGCTGCGCTCCCTCTCCTCCTATATCGGACTTACGCCTGAGGTGATAAAGAATCCGGATTTCGTGTATTGTGGTGCGAGGAATCGCACCTGGCGCCCATATTCAGATTTGCAGGAAGTATTCAGTCGAGCTACCATCAGCGGTGAATAAATAGAGCCCTTCGGAAACGTTGGCCATTTCGGTGTAAATGACGGCGCGC
Source organism: Temnothorax rugatulus (assembly GCA_035220575.1). Taxonomy (NCBI): domain Eukaryota; kingdom Metazoa; phylum Arthropoda; class Insecta; order Hymenoptera; family Formicidae; genus Temnothorax; species Temnothorax rugatulus. The sequence continues at coordinate 97,593 of JASTWL010000453.1, read as the reverse complement.
TCCTTCTCGGCCGGCGAGACCGAGCGGACATCGTCGTCGTCATAACGTACAAGAGTAAAGTACCAGTTAAAATACAGATAGCAAATTGGTTTTAGTTTTAAAATGTTCCTCAATTTATGTGCTCCTGAAATATGCACAATGAGATTTCCGTGCTCATCCCCTTTGGCCGACCCGAACGTGAGCACCCCATACGTACAAGAGTAAAGTACCAGTTAAAATATAGATAGCAAACTGGTTCTACTTTTAAAATGTTCCTCAATTTATGTGCTTTCCAAATATGCACAATGAGATTTTTGTGCTCATCTCCTTCGGCCGACAAACCTTCTTGAAAGTGAGCACCACTATACTTACAATTGTAAAGTGCTTACTAATATAACGATTCGTTTCCAGCCTATTTATTATAAGCTGAAAATGTTTCTCCACTTATTTTTGTACATTTATGTGCTTTTAAAATATTCTTAATTGGATTTTGACGAGATTATTGTATAAATATAATAGCTATTTGAAATAAATGATGAGACAATTATATTATTAAAATGTTACATGTATTTCTAGTGTGATATATATTATGGAATATTGTGTCTGTACATTTTTATTGCATCTTTAAGTTTTAAGTTAAAAGTAAAGTTTTTGGAATTTTATAAAATTAGAGGTTGTTATAAATGTAAATAGATATGTCCTTTATGTAATATGTTTATTGCGTTTTATGTTTTACATAATAAGTATAGCTTAAAGTTTTATGATATTAATGGATATTATAAACATAAATGTTTCCTTTATGTATGTGAACATAGTTTCGTACACGTCCTTGTCCTTGCCTTCTTCCTTGTCCTCGTGCCAGTTCTCGTTCTCGTCCTCGTCCGCGCCCACGTTCGCGTCCGAAGGAGATAAGCACAAAAATCTTATTCTGTACATTTTAAAAGCACATAAATTGAGGAACATTTTAAGACTAAAACCAATTCGCTATCTATATTTTAACTGGTACTTTATTCTTGTACGTATGGGGTGCTCACGTTTGGGTCAGCCGAAGGGGATGAGCACGGAAATCTCATTGTGCATATTTTGAAAGGACATAAATTGAGGAACATTTTAAGACTACAACCAATTCGCTATCTGTATTTTAACTGGTACTTTACTCTTGTACGTATGGGTTGCTCACGTTCAGGTCAGCCAAAGGGGATGAGCACGGAAATCTCATTGTGCATATTTGGCAAGCACATAAATTAAGGAACATTTTAAGACTAGAACCAATTCGCTATCTATATTTTAACTGGTACTTTATTCTTGTACGTATGGGGTGCTCACATTTGGGTCAGCCGAAGGGGATAAGCACGGAAATTTCATTGTGCATATTTCGAGAACATAATCTAGAAACATTTTAAGACAAGAATTATTTCATTTTCTGTATTTTAACTAATACTTTACTCTTATATCAGTAGTATATAGATCTTTTTTTGTATATATCTTTTAAACTATTATAGATAGACTAATTTTGTTTAAGGCATTCAAAAGCACATAAAAAGCACATAATCCTAGTATATTGAGTTTTTTATTTTATATGTAATTTTAACGAGTGGGGGTGCTAGCTTACGTTAAGTCAGCACCCCCACTTTCAATTGTGATTTCCCGCGAAACCGCTCGAGCACAAAAATCGTGAATAGAGCACATAATTAGCACATAAAGAGCACTTAATTTCTGCATATGTGTTATTCCAGTTTTTTGTGGGGAGGGGGTGCTAACTTAACAGACATTACTTGGCGCCTTTTTTTTACCTTTTTTTAAAAAAGGTAATTTTGTTGTGACTGGAGTAAAAAAGCAGTGTCAAGTTTTTGTACAAAATTTTTTTTTATTTCAATAAAATATTTGCATTTTGCTTCCTCATAGAGAAAGCTTTGTTTTTGTAAAAAAAATTTTTTTTAGTTGCTTTTGCCAATGTGTTCAGAATGTTCTAAAATGTCGAAAAATTGCTATTTTAAAAAATGTCGGTATGTGTGTATGTGTGTATGTATGTATGTAAGTGTGTATGTATGTATGTGTCAAATTTACCGAAATTTCTATAACTTCCGCAAATATTGAGATATCGGGCTGTTTTTTTTTTTTTTTAATCGATAGAGTATCATTCAAGGAAGGTTGGTATCGAATTTGGCGATGATCGGTAAAGGGGTTCTTTTTTAAAAAAATTTTCAATTTTTTTAGAAATGTCCGTGGTTGCTCTAACTTCCGCAAATATTGAGATATCGGGCTGTTTTTTTTTTTTTTTTTTTTAATCGATAGAGTATCATTTAAGAAAGGTTGGTATTGAATTTGGCGATGATCGGTAAAGAGGTTCATTTTAAAAAAATTTTTGAATTTTTTAGAAATGTCTGTGGTTGCTCTAACTTCTGCAAATATTGAGATATCGGGCTGAATTTTTTTTTAATCGATAGAGTATCATTCAGGGAAGGTTGGTATTGAATTTGGCGATAATCGGTAAATTAATATAAACAAAAAAATCAAAGTATAATTAAAGAAAGTTAAGGAAGGATAGAGGCAGATAGACTTTCAAGAAAAAAGCAATAAAATGCAGCTTGTTTTTACGAATGTATGTTCTATTAAGCTCGTACTGTTAAATAAATGTTACGTTTGGGTCGGCATATTTTAATAAATGTATATTTATTTTTAGTCAGTAGAAACCTTTGCTCACAAAGCTTCCTCTATGAGGAAGCCAAAATAAATACTAATAATTATACATCAAATAAAATAAAAGCTTCCTCATAGAGGAGCTTTGTGAGCAAAGGTTTCTACTTGCACACTTAAAAACTATGAGGAAGCAATGTGCAAGTTTCTACTTGCATACTTATTTTATTGTTACTTCTTTAACAGTTTTTAATCTTTGTGATTAACATCTTTGCATTTAAATACCTTGTATTCCTGTGTTGGATTAAAAATTTTGTAATTGTATCTTCTCTTTCTGATTAACGCAATTTAAAGATTTATTTAAAGATCAATGAAGAAAACATTTACATATCACTTGGGTTGAGTTAGGTAACGGAATTTGGTTATATTATAATGTCTGTAAGGAAAAATGAAGCTATTATGACTTGTGTAAGAAGACACTTAAATACAAAGATATTTTTTAAAAATAATACAACAGTTATTTTCCGAAGAATATATATTTATTTTATAATTGACGCAATTTATAGATATTATTTATTTTTGTGAAAATACAAACATACTACATCGGTTTTTTAGAAGTATAAAAATACCTCATCGGTTTTTTTTTAGGTACAGAGATACTTCGATTTTTTGAGATACAAACATACCACATCGGTTTTTTTTAGGTACAAAGATATCTCATTGGTTTTTTTTAGGTACAAAGATACCACATCGGTTTTTTTTTTAGGTACAAACATACCACATCAGTTTTTTTTTAGGTACAAAGACACCTCATCGGTTTTTTTGAGATAACCACTCTTCGAGCTAACATGCTGCGCGTATACTTGACGCCTTTTTTTTACCTTTTTTTTAAAAAGATAATTTTGTTGTGATATCATTTCTTTTTGTACACTGGGCAACAAAATTATCGCAACAAAAATTTACGTCAAAAATTTGCCCAACTTCAAATAAGCATAACTCCGCGAAAAATTGTCATATCTGAATGATTTTTTGTTTCATTTTAAAAGGTGAAGTCTGTACTTTAAGAAACCATTATTAGATTTTGAATTTAGCCTCCCCCCCCTCTCGCCGTTCTTCCAAAAGTAAGGACGTGTTACGTCTCCAAAAAATTGCATACTTTGACACATTCTACGGAGTAGAATGAATTTTTTTCGTAACTATCATGGCAACCATCGTAAAATATGGACTTTTCCCTGCAAATTAAAAAAAAAATTAAGTCCGTACGATTTTTTTCCGCCGAGTTATGGCTTATCAAAGTTACCTGTGCATTTTTGTGCATTCAATTACCGCCAACATTAGTATTACCCGATGAACACTACGGGGAGGTTATTGGTCGGATTTTGCTTATCGTGTATGTGTGTGTATGTGTGTGCGTGTGTGTGTTAGCAGAGATTTGCGCAAACTAATTTTTATTCAAACGAGGTATTGTTACGATTTTGTCTTTTGTTTTCCGAATGAGTAATACAATACAGTGATTGCAATACTGTGAAGTTACTTATAGAAGTAATGTATAACTTTACAATACATTACTTCTATAAGTAACTTCACAGTATTGCAATCACTGTATTGTATTACTCATTCGGAAAACAAAACACAAAATCATAACAATACCTGTTGTGAGGCGGAAGTCGCCGTGTCTTTATTTCGACACCTAGCTGTCAGCGCTTCTTCCGAATCTTGCCAAACTCACCTGAGGTGGCATTCCGGGTGTTGCAAGTGGCATCCAGGTCACTCGCCCGGAAGCAAAAGCGCTGACAGCTAAGTCAGCATCACGGAAGCTAATACGCGAGAGATAAAAGCCCGCCCTTCCGAGAAGCGGCGGGCAGTCTAGAACGAGAGGCTAATCGCGTGTAACCGAACGTAACATATATTGTGAACGCCCGCAAGTCAGGGCAGTGAGTCAAGAAACCATTTGTATCATTCGAATAAAGACTTTATTAAACTTCATTCAACAAGAATCTGGCAAAGTGTTTCTCCTTCCTCCCGGCGGATCCAAAAGAACTCTGTGCCGATCCCTCAACCAAGGTACGGCACAACAATTGGTGGCAGCGGTGGGATCTGCCAACCGGAAGAGAGGACATCCTGTCAGATCACGCCTGCAATACGGGAACGGATCATTAGACGGCGGTAAATATCCCGGAGAGGAAAAGCCAGCCAGATCCCGAGTGAGTGAAACAACGGTAGCAGCCCCGCGTGTTATCAACGACACCGGAGAGGCCCCGACCTACCGCACCGACTCGCCAGCCCGAGGCTGCGAAGCAGCGACTCAGGGACGCACCAAGCCGGCGAAACAGCGCAGCAGAGACGCAGCAAAGCAGAGGCGACCCGAAGCAGCGAGGCGGCCCTGCCGGACATCGACGTTGCAGAAAGCAGACACCATGCGCTACGCGACGGTACTGTAAGTCCGACTCTCTTTGTAAGCCGATTACGGCACGCGCCGCGAACCAAATTGTAAATTGCGAGCGTCCCAATCGCGAACGCGAGTCCCGAACGGAAGCGCCGAAAAAGCCTTCGCGATTTCAGGAGTCACCTGTGTCAGAACGATAAATGTCGGACGACCAGTCCCGACAAACCCCTGTCAGCAACGCGTCATTCGTGCTTAGCGAGCGCGCGCAGCAAGCAATTGAACACAGCCGTCAGAGCCCCCGCCGGGCCACACGACACACGGACCACAACGCGTTAAATAGCGTACGCAGGAACTTAGACGCGCAATCAGCTGACGACAATACGCCAGTGCTCGACCTACATCCGAACGTCGTGTTAGAGCGCGAATTCGCATTTTTGGACGCGAGTCTTTGCACCGCGAACGACAACCCGCGAACTAGCCTAGATAACGACAGCGGCGACGAGAATACACGCGAAAACCACGACCGTGACGCACGCCAACTGCCCCCGACCGACGGCGACGCACGATCAGACACCTCGGCCGATTTTCAAGACGAGAACGAAGGGAGAGGAGATTTCTCCCTAACGTCGTACGATAGCGACATATTCGATCCCGCGGAAAAAGACCATACACCGCGAGCAAATAAAATGAGCCAGCAACAAGCTGCAACGAGCATTTCCCCGCGCGTGGATATAACGCCCGCTCAGATAAGCGAGGAGATAAATCGGCTGGGACAGGAAGCCCAGCACCCGCACGAAACGGGCCAACGCCGAGCCCCCGAGCCGGCACGAGCGGGCTCAGACGCCCGGGACGCCGTGCTCAACGATGTCTTGAACCTAATGCGCGACATGCAGGCGCGCATGGACCGCACGGAGACCGCAGAATTCGACCGTTCCGTCGAGATGCTCCGCGCGATCCGCGAGATACAGAACCGCGTAAGCCGGCTAGAATCCGCCGCATACGACCGCTCCGATGCACGAGACCGCCGCCTACGCAGCCAGGGTCCGTTAGACGTCACATACGGGCGAACGCACAGCGACGTCCGTAATCAACCGGGACACAACGTCGGGTTCCTCAGCCTGAAAGAGGCCCGAAATATGATTCCCGAGATAAACGGAGAATCGAGAGAGCGCGTCCGCGAATTTATCAGCGCGAGTAATTACGCAATGAAAAACATACAGCCCACGGACGAAACCATGCTCCTAGAGGCAATACTCTGCACAAAATTTAAAGGCAAAGCCATGACCGACTTCGACACGCGCGATATTCGCGATTTCGAACAGCTGAAACGAGAGCTCGAAACAGAATATCTAGGGAAGCGCGGTATGACCCACCTGCAGCTGGAGTTCAACTCCCTGAAACAGAAACCAGGAGAGAAAGCGCAGGAATTCGGGCGTCGAGTTGAGAAGCTCGCGAGAGAACTGTACGAGGCCATGGAAGAAGGCCAAGGACACTCGCAAGAGCAGCAAAAGGCGATACTGGAAAGTATAAAAATGCAAGCGTTGCATAACTTCCAGATCGGGCTGCATAATGATATTAAGATGCTGGTCCGAGCACAGCGATATCAAAGCCTACAAGAGGCAATAACCGGCGCCAGCGCCGAAGAAAAAGTTAGAGGCCCCTTCCCGCGGAACGGGCAAGCGGCGAACAGAAATAAATTTAACGAGGGAAACGCGCGAAATGCGGGAAACGCGACCGTGCAATGCCACAAATGTGGAAGGACCGACCATTACGGGCGAGATTGCCGTACAAGCCGGCAGGCAAATAAATTCTCGCTGCCGAGAGCAGACAAGCCCGGTGGCATAAACACAATCGAGTGCACCTATTGTAAGAAAGCAGGGCACCAGAGAGACGAGTGCTGGTCGTTAAACGGGCGACCAAAGCCTGAGCGACCGCGCCGATCAAGGCCGGAAACTGCTAAGAAAGCACCGGTAAGCACAGTAAGAAGGACCAAATCGAACACATCTAGCGAGGACGCATCCTCCAGCAGTAGTAGCGAAGAGGAGGAGAAGCCGAGAAAAAATAAGGCACGCGCCGCTGAGACATATCGGGTGTCTCAGATAACGGAGAAGCACAAGCCGGGCCCGCTAGACATTATAACACTGCCTGTGCAGGAGGCGGAAAGAGGAGAACTGAATCTTTTATTAGATTCCGGAGCAACCCTAACATTAATTAAGGTCGGCAACCTAAAAGGGGAAACAATGGTGCGAGAGGAAAAACTAGCACTAATCGGCGTAACGGGACACCAGATACACACGCTAGGAAAAATAAAAGCGACAATAGATCTCGGAAAAAGGAAAATACGCCACACAATGTATGTAGTAAAGGACGATTTTCCCATCGAATACGAAGGAATATTGGGAAACGATTTCCTAACGAAACATAGGGCCGATATTTCTAATACATCAAAACAACTGAAAATAGGAAAAGCCATTTTCAAACTTCGGCCGTACCGAAAGGTAACTCTACCTCCCCGCAGTGAGACCATTGTAGAAGCCGTGACAAATCATAACCGAGTAGGCATAGTGAAAAGCGGCGAACCTGCCCCGGGAGTCTTTATCGGGCATTGCTTCGTAAAGCCAATCGAATTTACTTGTCCGGTCAGCATACTGAACGTGACGGACAAACCGGTGGAGATCCTCACTCCACACGTAACATTAGAAGACCTGCCGGCGGACGACGCCGCGAGCATACTCACGTTACAAGCGAATGAAGAACAGACTGTCACAGAGCGACAAAAGAAACTGCGCGAGCAAATACAAACCGAGCATCTAAACGCCGAAGAGCGAAAAGAAGTAGAGAAAATCTGCGATGAATATTGCGATGTATTTTATCTAGATGGAGATAAACTGAGCACAACCACGGCCACTGAACAGGAGATAAATACGCGACCCGATAGCGCGCCGGTAAACGTGAAACCATATCGGCTACCAGAGAAACATAAAGCCGAAGTGAGAAAGCAGATACGAAAAATGCTAGACGACGGAATAATCCGCCCTAGCACAAGCCAGTGGAACGCGCCGATAATAGTTGTCGCCAAGAAACCGGACGCGTCTGGCATAATAAGATTCCGAGTCGTGATTGACTTCCGGAAAATGAACGACCTAACCATGGGAGAGTCTTTCCCCATGCCGCAGATTACCGACATACTCGACCAGCTAGGAAACGCGAAATATTTCACGGTGTTAGATCTAGCATCGGGATACCATCAAATCCCGATGCAAGAGGGCCATAAATGCAAAACAGCATTCTCCACTCCGGACGGACATTTCGAATTCAACCGAATGCCGTTCGGACTAAAAAACGCGCCAGCAGCATTTCAACGGCTGATGTACGCAGTACTAGCCGGCCTGTTAGGTTTGAAATGCTTCGCATATATCGATGACATCGTGATCTACGGAGCATCGCTAAGAGAGCACCTTAACCGATTAATCGCGGTGTTAGAAAGACTTCGAAAATTTAACCTAAAGCTACAGCCAAACAAATGCGCATTTCTACGAAAAGAAGTCGTTTATTTAGGCCACGTGATTTCCGAAGGGGGAATATCACCTGACCCGTCCAAACTACAGGCGGTAAAAGAATTTCCAACGCCAAGAAAAGTGAAAGATATACAATCTTTCATCGGGCTAGCCGGATACTACAGGAAATTTATTGAAAACTTTTCAAAAATAGCCAAGCCATTAACAAAGCTCACGAAGAAAGGAGAAAAGTTTAACTGGACAATCGAACAGCAGAACGCGTTCGATATATTGAAAGAGAAACTAACGACAGCACCGGTATTGAATTACCCGGACTTCAGTAAAGAGTTTTTAGTGACTACCGACGCGTCAAATTACGCCATCGGAGCCGTGCTCTCACAAGGGACAGTAGGCCAAGACCGACCGATAGCATACGCCAGCCGAGTATTATGCAAGGCTGAGCAAAATTATAACACCACAGAAAAAGAGTTATTAGCCATCGTGTGGGCGGTGAAGCACTTCCGTCCCTATTTATATGGCGTTAGATTTAAAATCATAACCGATCACAAGCCATTGATCTGGTTATTCAATGTAAACGACCCCGGCTCCAGACTAATAAGATGGAGACTTAAACTGGAGGAATACGATTATGAGATTGTGCATAAAGCGGGAAAAAACAACGTGAATGCCGATGCATTAAGCCGAAATCCGATAGCAGAGGCATCAGCGATAAATGTAACGCAACAGGACGACGAATCCCCGAGAAAGTACTCGGAGGAAGAAAAGCGGCAACTACTGTACGAGTATCATGACTCACCTACGGGGGGGCACCAGGGAGTCACGCGAACATTAAATCGTATCCGATTACAGCACGACTGGCGCGGAATTACGGCGGATGTAGAAGACTATATAAGCAAATGCGAATATTGCCAAAGAAATAAATTAAGCAGAAAAACGAGAATGCCATTGATCATTACAGACACGCCCGAGCGACCATTCGAGAAATGCGCGCTCGATATAGTAGGCCCGTTAACGGTTACGAATAATGGAAATAAATATCTCCTCACGTTTCAAGATAATCTTACGAAATTTAGCAAGGCAGTACCGGTAGAAAATCAGGAGGCGAATACAGTGGCAAAAGCTTTCGTAACGAAAGTAGTATTAGAACACGGAATTCCGGAGAAAATTCTCACGGACCAAGGAACAAACTTTACGAGTGAGATATTCAAGAACATGTGCAAGTTGCTGAAAATCGAAAAAATACAGACAACAGCATACCATCCAGAGAGTAACGGAGCGCTGGAAAGGTCGCATCGCACTCTAGCCGAATATTTGAGGCATTACATAAATGAGGACCAAACCGACTGGGATGAGTGGATCCCCTACGCAATGTTTACTTACAATACGACGCCTCATACGACGACAGGACTGACACCGTTCGAACTCGTCTACGGGCATCGAGCGAACCTACCGACAGCCCTAACGAGGCCCCCGAAATTAACGTATTCGTACGAAGATTACGCGAAAGAACTACGAGAGCGAATCCGCGCCACGAATCAAGTCGCGAGAGAGCATACCAGAGAAGAAAAAGAAAAAGCAAAACAACAATTTGATAAAAAATGTAATAAAGAAACATTTAAGGTAGGAGACAAGATATTGCTATACGACGAAACTGTACGACGCGGAAGATCGAAAAAGCTAGAATCACAATGGATAGGGCCATATGTGATCATAGAAAAGCACAGCGAGGTGAATTTTACAATCAAAATAAAGCGCAAAACGATACGCGTGCATGCAAACAGGTTAAAAGCATTTATCGAGGAGTAAAGCCCACGCGATACAGAACATTAATAATAAGTAGGGTTACGTGGGGTGATGTGCAACATGGGGTGATGTTTTCGATTCTTGGTCTGCATGTCGACATTTGACAGAACCGCATACTGTCATCTATTTGTGTCAATAGTACCTTGTTTTGGATAAATAACTCGCGAGATGGCACGCACCCTGTTTTGCTGTACAAAAGCGAGTTAAATTTCTCGAGCTCAATGTAATTTCGCTTTTCACATTCATAGTGATTTCGTGAATTGGTTTTAGGTCATCTTATAGGTAAATATTTTTATATTGTTAGTTTTTTAAGTACTTTTGATAATCCACAGCGATTTTGTGATTTTCTTACGTTGTGTTGGTGTCACGCCAGTCCGCGCAAAATAGCGTGTTTGGGGTTATATGCAACACTTTTTTTGGGGTGATGTGCAACACTCATTTTTCGCTAGTTTATCGCTATTTTACGATGGAACATGTGTATATGAAGTGTTTTAATGCATTTTTCAATGTGTTTAGTCATTATGCCACGAAAGTATAAAATCTACTTCATCCGATGAAGAAGTTGAAGACTTGTGCCCGGCATGTGAACGAGTTTTGCCAAAAAAATTTAATCGCAACAATTCAATTTACTGTAACACTTGCGACATTCCTTATCATTTGAAATGTGTCGACATGCAAGGTCGCAACTATTTTACTTGTGACAACTGCGATTCAGATGATGAAAATAAAGTTTTTTGCATTTTTCCTTTCATTATTCGATTAATTTGTATTTAAGAAGCCCAAATTTAACATTTAAGTCCATTGATGTCGATATTCATGCATTTTTACCTTAATTTTACCTGTGTTGCACATCACCCCAAGAAAATTTGAAAATGCTAAAACAGACGTTTTTGAAAACTCGAAAAATTTTTAGGAAAAATTTAAAATTTTGAAAATCTAATCACGCAGAATTGTAGTATTTTCCTTCCTCTACATTATACAGCCATGATATATTCAAGAATTTGATTTTTGGATATGTTTTTCGAGCAACGCGTGAACGTGTTGCACATCACCCCACATAACCCTAGTAGAAATAAGCAAGAGATAATAAAAATAATGACGACTTACTGGAAGACTACTCCCGACGAGGACGAATCAGGACCACGTCCCTTCGCCTTGTTGCGGTGTGCAACGTCACTCGCAACGGAAAGATAAGCACCATGGGGTCAGGACGGGCCACCTCCGCGTACGGGGGGGGGGGGGGAGGAGATTGGGTCGACTCGCGTTCCGCTGTTACAGCAGCCGGCGCAAGCTCCACCCAATACACATGTTGACAAGCGTCGCACATCGACGGCGCGAAATGTTGAGCACAACGGAAGCACCGCATAATTAATTAAAATAAGAAACAAGCCACGAAGAAAAACAAAATCACTTGGCCAAAGCTAGCAAGCAACTGACGCGAGATCGCGCAGAGAGAAAAAAAAAAAAAAAAAAAGAAGGAGAGCAACCCTAGACTGACGAACATAGTCAGCAAAACCCACATTTCATACGAAAATAATATGGTAAGAAAACTTACCTTAATTCCGCCGGGGAGCACCACGCATCTGACCGGTCAAAAAATACATGCGCAACTCGACGAGCAGCAAAAACAACGTCATTTGATCTTGTACTCGATCTGGTTCATAAGACAAAATCTCCCGAAAACCAACACGATGAAGGAAGGGATTGTGAACAAGGCTCCAAACCTCAGACAAGTCGGGCACTACAAGCACAGGAGGGGTGGTCCCCTCCCCCTCATCAACAGCCCGGAGTTCCTCTAGGGTCACGACACCCCTAACGGGTACAAATCGTTCGAGAGGAGTCATAATTAAAGCAAAAAATCACAAGACAAGACACGACAAAGAGACAGTCTCGGACTAAAGCAACGCGCTAAATTATATAAAAAACCAACAGCCGTAATCAGCGAAAAATGTAATAAAAATAAAACAAGGTCAAAGACAGTATTCCTATTACAGGATACCAACCATCATGTTACACCTGGCAAGAGAAATGTCACCCGAACCGGTGCCGCCGTACGAGGTGACATCATTCAGCGACGAGCCAGGAATTTATTTCGAAAAAATCGGGACTATGCAACTACAGGAAAATGCATGGAAACTAGCCATCAGAATCGATGTAGCGGCGTTTGGAATAAGGCACCGCCAGCTCCAAAATTACCTCGGACAAATTAAAAATTTATGCGATAACGTAAAGGACGACGACCGAGACATATGTAATAACATGCTCCGCATAACCGAGGATGACAATACGAAACTGACACAACTGATAATACGACTGCAAACTATCTACAGAGTACCGACGAACCGACGCGGACTGATAGACGCAGTAGGAACAATAAGTAAAACGTTATTTGGAACGATGGACGCCGACGATGCGAAGCACATACAGGAACAGATAGAGTTAATGCGAAACCAACAAAAGGTCATGCGGCACGCGGCGAAAAGTCAGATCAAAATTATAAACGCAACGTTAGGACACATCGAAGCGTTAGAACACGCTATCAACAAAAACGAAAATCTGCTAGCGAATGTAACAAAACGAGTACAGGAACGAGTGGCGAAGTTAGCGCATCGCGAGGAAATAGAAGAACACCTGTTAGCGATAACTGCGATAATCAACAAATTAACAAACGATGTAGAAGACGTTTTAGCGTATCTCACGTACTCTAAGAGCGGAATAGTGCTCGTGCGACTACTACCCCTCGAAAACATTATAACCGAATTGAGAGAAGCGACGACTCACCTATCCCAAGGAGCTCATTTTCCTTTTAAAATACAAATCGAAAATTGGAACAGAATTCAGGAATTCATAGAAATAAATGCTTATTATGACAACCCCAACGTATACACAATCCTGACCTTCCCCATTGTCACGTACCCAAAATACGAAATTATAAGAATAAACCCCCTGCCGGTTCATGACCGTAAAAATATATTTGTAATACCGAAAACTATGTACGACCTACTAGCTATTGATAAGGAAAACAGAAATTATGTAACGTTGAAAGAAAATGATCTGAATAAATGTAAACATGTCGACACAACGTTCGTATGCAACACGAACCACCCGGTATACTTCATAACGCCGCACGCGCCCTGCGAGGTGCAGATGTATATAAGAGCGCAAGAAGACAATTGCGAGCGTCGTCACATTCTCTCAAACGTAACCCTCTGGATAACCCTAGCGGAGCCACAGGCATGGTTGTTTTCCACACCGTACAAACAAAGTATAACCATCCAATGCAACAATCTAGGAGAACATAAAATCGACATTAACAGAACGGGAAAGATTAAATTAACTGATAACTGCAAAGTAACCACGACAGACCTGACCCTACGAACGAAAAAACGAGAACACACGAAGTACGTGCAAATGCACTTACCACAACTCAATTTAACATACAAACAAATAACGAAGGATTTCAAAATTAATAACGAATTCGCAACAGAATTAAAATTAGAACCGGTAATAAAAAACCCCGGGAAACTGACAAAATTAAGCTTGAATCTAAACGAGATAAGTCAAGAATTGGAAGACAACCAGGCCAGCTTCCTTTCAAATAAATACATAATGTACCCCGTAGGATCTCTGTCCCTAATAGTAATTATAGCAGGGATCATAATCGCGATAATCTGGATAGCAAAAAGAAAAATAAGCAAGAACAAGCCACGCGACTTCCTCACACAACGAAGAGCATAAAATAATAATAATAACAATAGAGACACAAAATTTTAGAAAATAACAATACATCATAAGATGAATAAATGCGAAAAACTTCAATTTGAAACTTCAGTTTTTCTTTCCCCCAGGGGGGAGGGATGTTGTGAGGCGGAAGTCGCCGTGTCCTTATTTCGACACCTAGCTGTCAGCGCTCCTTCCGAATCTTGCCAAACTCACCTGAGGTGGCATTCCGGGTGTTGCAAGTGGCATCCAGGTCACTCGCCCGGAAGCAAAAGCGCTGACAGCTAAGTCAGCATCGCGGAAGCTAATACGCGAGAGATAAAAGCCCGCCCTTCCGAGAAGCGGCGGGCAGTCTAGAACGAGAGGCTAATTGCGTGTAACCGAACGTAACATATATTGTGAACGCCCGCAAGTCAGGGCAGTGAGTCAAAAAACCATTTGTATCATTCGAATAAAGACTTTATTAAACTTCATTCAACAAGAATCTGGCAAAGTGTTTCTCCTTCCTCCCGGCGGATCCAAAAGAACTCTGTGCCGATCCCTCAACCAAGGTACGGCACAACATACCTCATTTGAATAAAAATTAGTTTGCGCAAATCTCTGCTAACACACACACGCACACACATACACACACATACACGATAGGCAAAATCCGACCAATAACCTCCCCGTAGTGTTCATATATGATAATACTGATGTTGGCGGTGATTGAATGCACAAAAATGCATAAGTAACTTTGATAAGCCATAACTCGGCGAAAAAAAATCGTACGGACTTAATTTTTTTTTAATTTGCAGGGAAAAGTCCATATTTTACGATGGTTGCTATGATAGTTACGAAAAAAATTCATTCTACTCCGTAGAATGTGTCAAAGTATGCAATTTTTTGGAGACGTAACACGTCCTTACTTTTGGAAGAACGGCGAGAGGGGGGAGGCTAAATTCAAAATCTAATAATGGTTCCTTAAAGTACAGACTGCACCCTTTAAAATGAAAAAAAAAAATCATTCAGATATGACAATTTTTCGCAGAGTTATGCTTATTTGAAGTTGGGCAAATTTTTTACGTAAATTTTTGTTGCGATAATTTTGTTGCCCAGTATAGTATTAGGGATCATATAAGCATTAAACAGTACATGTTTATAACATACATATTTTGCGACATAGAATACAAATACAACTCAGCGTATTATGTTATAAGCATGTAGGTACTAGTATAGTATATCCTTAGGTGATAGTATGTATAAGTAATAGTATGTAAATATAACACTTCTGTATGTTCAACAACAACAAGGATCTGTACATATAAAAATAAATTTTCTTTACTAAACACATGCACATGTAAAGGAGATTAGGCTATTTACAAACATCTTTATTCCTGTATTACAATAATTTGTTAAAATAAAAGAAATTTAAATTTAAAAGAAGGATTTTAAACCTTAAAATCTCTACTTTTGAAAGGTTACTATTATTTTTTAGTTTCTGTGAGTTTGATAATTTTTACATATAAAAAACTACGAGCTGGACGAAATAGAAAATTTTTTTCTCATTTTGTGGGCCTGTCACGTGCACAAAAAAAATCTGCGAAAATTTTCGACTTTCTAACATGAAAGCTTGAAGTTTTCCTTACAAAATCTTTTTTTAAAAATGTTTCTACGAGTTTTTGTTGCTGAGTTATCGTGGATTGAATAAGAAATGAGCATTTTGACTTTGGTTGTTCATAACTCTCTTAAAAAAATCATCGCAAAAAAAGATTTTGCAAGGAAAACTTCAAGCTTTCATGTTGGGAAGTCGAAAATTTTCGCAGATTTTTTTTGTACACGTGACAGGCCCACAAAGTGAAAAAAAAATTTTCTATTTTGTCCAGCTCGTAGTTTTTTATATGTAAAAATTATCAAACTCACAGAAACTAAAAAATAATAGTAACCTTTTGAAATTAGAGATTTCAAGCTTTAAAATCCTTTTTTAAAATTTAAATTTCGTTTATTTTTAACAAAGTTACAGCTGCTTGAATTTTGCTTATTTTTAAAGATAAATTTAACGTTCCTTTAATTTTTGTGAGAAATGAGAAGATAAATGATCGGGTTTGTTAGATTGGGCACGTATTACTGAATTTTTCGACACGTGGAATTCTTTGAATGACGTTCACAATGATATTCGTGTTATGTACGATGCTTCTGTTGAAATCGAGGAATCACATGCCGGAAAAGTTTTACTTAGGTATTTATCATTAAAAATAACATTGTATAATTCTCTTTTATGTTATCTTTTTATTTTTTTTTCATTAGATCGTGGTACGAAAGGAACAAACACATTTTTCCAGCGAGTAGATGGGAATCTTTTGATCCAACAAAAAGTTATGACAAGTATACAGTGTCGGATAAAAATAGGAAGAAAGATAAAATCTGATAAACTTATATTCAACGAATTGTCCAATTTTGTTTAAAGGATTCAGATTCAAAGGACTGTAAATATTATAAATAACCAGATAAACCAGATAACCAGATAAACATCTTTGTTTCATCGTACAATTGATTTATTATAAGGAAGATTGTATATATATATATATATATATATATATATATATATATATATATATATATATATATATGGGACAATCCACGTCACTTTTACTCCCCATCTGCCCAAAATTGGTATGGACGGATTTTAATGACTAAGGGCGGAAAATGTTCGTCTTGAAAAGAGCTTTCGAAAGGCGTGTGGCATATATGCGCTATTCAACATGGCGTCATAGTTATGGCTGCTTAAAGAGATAAATTCAAAATTTCAGATCCAACATGGGCAGATAATTTTACGTTCAGATTTGTAATCAGCGACCCCAAAATTCCTAAAATACTGAGTTTCACATGAATTTAGTTACTTTTCACCGTTTTATCTGCCCATGTTGGATCTGAAATTTTCAAGATTCAAAATTTCAGATCCAACATGGGCAGATAAAACGGTGAAAAGTAACTAAATTCATGTGAAACTTAGTAATTGGGAAATTTTAGGGTCGCTGATTACGAATCTGAACGTAAAATTATTTGCCCATGTTGGATCTGAAATTTTGAATTTATCCCTTTAAGCAGCCATAACTATGACGCCATGTTGAATTGCGCATATACAGGGTGATCCGAAACTATCGTTTGTCCTTAAAATGTCGTATTCCTGACTTAATTTTGAGACGATTTTTCCTTTACCAAAACTTTGTCCGAAGCTTAGTTTTTGAGTTATTACAAGAAATAGTCAGCGAATCACGGAACGAGTACGGAAGGTAGGCAGGAGCGGCGCGACTCACCGTCCGACGCGGGTGATTATGTGGGGTGCTCGCTGCGATCGGAGCTCGGTGCTTGCTACAAGCGATGGATGTACGCGTACACACACACACACACACACACACACACACACACACACACAATTACTCACTCATACTACGTTTACGCGAGCGTTACTTCTGTAGTAACTTACGATAGTTCCTTCGCGTAAACGGGATTTTGTAGTAACTTACGATAATTTACTCCGCGTAAACGAGTGAATTATCGTAAGTTACTACAAAAGTAACGCTCGCGTAAACGTAGTATCATTCATTCTTACCTTGCAGAGATTCGATGTCTTCATACTGCTGATGAATATTTGCTTCATGACCGTTGATATCAATGAGACGTTCCCATGTGCGAGAGACACATCGAGTAATAAGCGAGAAGTTTTTTCTTTGACAAATTGTATCACGTATCGACACGTTCACGGATTTACTCACGCACTCGACCGATAAGATTAATAAACAAATCTACCGGTTTATCACTGTTAATTACTACCGATTAATTGTTCGATGACTGAGAATTATTCGAAGAAAGAAACACATTACGCACAATCACATGACAGTAAAAGGAAAACTTCTTACTTGATTACATTACAGTAATTAAGTAGAAGTTTTCCTTTTTTTGTTAATTGTATCACGTAATCAACACTTTTACGAATTTACTCGCGCACTCGATCAAGAACAATTGTAACGGTTAATGCAATTAATTACTACCGATTAATTAATTATTAAAATCACTTTATGAAAGAAACGCGTTAAATACTTAACTGCACAGCGCACGTTAAGCCTATTACACGATGCTCGATGCGGATACTTCTCGACGACAACAAGCAGTCAACAGGTCATGTTGGTACTAGCGCTGCCGAACGTAAACATGTGACATTATGGAGGATTCACACTGCGATCGATTGCATCTCCATTAAGCCCCTTGCACAATAGGCGATAGCGATAGCGATAGCGACAGCGACAAAGGTGCCGACAAAGCTGTAGCTACAGCTTTGTCGGCACCTTTGTCGCTGTCGCTATCGCTATCGCTATCGCCTATTGTGCAAGGAGCTTTACGCGTGATTGGCGCGAGACACGTGTTTTGTGTTTGACTGAAACCTCCGCGGTACTTACAAAAACGTGTAGCTAATGCTGCGATTACAAGATGTTCCACGTAGAAATGCGTTGGTCGCTCTGAAAAGAGCGGATTATCTTTGGTCGCTCTGAGAAAAGCGGATTGGTTTGAAGTCGAAAAAATTTTATAACAGGTGCTCAAAATGACCACCATCCATTCTAACGCAAGCTCTCAGGCGTTTTAATAAATTTCTTTCGACGTTCTCCATCATTTCTTCGTCGATGGCCCAAATAGCATGTCGCAATCTTGTATCTAAATCGTCGACATCCTGGGGAAGCGTTTTATAAACTTTTTCCTTACAATATCCCCATAAAAAAAAATCTAAAGGATTGAGATCCGGAGATCTTGCGGGCCAACGTATCGGACCGTACCGACCCATCCAGCGTCCAGGAAAGTGCTCATTCAAGTAATTTGTTACAATTCTGACGTTGTGTGGCCCAGCACCGTCTTGTTGAAACACAATCTTGTTTCTCTCTAATAATGGAACTTCTTCTAAGAAATCTGGTAGATTATCTCTTAAAAGTTCCAAGTATGTTTGGCCAGTTAAAATATCCGGAAGAACAATCGGACCAAGTATTTGAGTTCCCATTATTCTAGCCCACAGATTTATTTTCCAGCGAGTTTGGAAGCTTCTGGGTCGCGTAACTGTGGGATTTTCATCGCTCCAAAAATGCATATTATGCGAATTAAAATTCCCTTCTCGTGTGAAGAATGATTCATCGCTGAATATCACACGAGAAGAGAATCTGGGATCTCGATCTACTTTTCTCAGAAAATCTTCGCAGAACGTTCTTCTTGCATGATGATCTCCTGGTTCCAAATGTTGCACGCGTGTGTAGTGAAATGCGTGCAACTTTTCTTCTTTGAGTACTCTTTGTACAGTTCCATAGGATAGATTGTGTTCTCGAGCAACCTCCCGAATACTCGTTTCAGGATTAAGCTCGAAAACACGTACAACTTGCTCCATGCCCCGCAAATCTCTCGCCTCGCGATCTCTCCCAGTGTCGTGCATGTTCGGAAGGACATTGCCAGTCTCGTATAATCTTTGAGCTGCTCGAAGTATGACGGGAGCCGACGGATGTCTTGCTCGATTTGGATACAATTCGGCGTACCGTCTTGCAGCTACGTAATACTGCCCGTGACACTTGCCAAGTGCCATCAGCATGTCGTAATATTCTTCGTTTGTGTATCGTACTGCCATATCGTCCTCTTAACCCTTCTAATAAATAATCGAGGGATTATTGATTCCAGTGTCGATCGCTTCATGCTATTTATGTGATCTTCGCGGGGGTCGGTATCCCCTCCCCGCGACCCGCGACGAATAGCGAGTTTCGCGCGTCGCGCGATGCGCGTCGCGTGGGCGCCGCGTGGACTCACTAGCTGCAAGACGGTACGCCGAATTGTATCCAAATCGAGCAAGACATCCGTCGGCTCCCGTCATACTTCGAGCAGCTCAAAGATTATACGAGACTGGCAATGTCCTTCCGAACATGCACGACACTGGGAGAGATCGCGAGGCGAGAGATTTGCGGGGCATGGAGCAAGTTGTACGTGTTTTCGAGCTTAATCCTGAAACGAGTATTCGGGAGGTTGCTCGAGAACACAATCTATCCTATGGAACTGTACAAAGAGTACTCAAAGAAGAAAAGTTGCACGCATTTCACTACACACGCGTGCAACATTTGGAACCAGGAGATCATCATGCAAGAAGAACGTTCTGCGAAGATTTTCTGAGAAAAGTAGATCGAGATCCCAGATTCTCTTCTCGTGTGATATTCAGCGATGAATCATTCTTCACACGAGAAGGGCATTTTAATTCGCATAATATGCATTTTTGGAGCGATAAAAATCCCACAGTTACGCGACCCAGAAGCTTCCAAACTCGCTGGAAAATAAATCTGTGGGCTAGAATAATGGGAACTCAAATACTTGGTCCGATTGTTCTTCCGGATATTTTAACTGGCCAAACATACTTGGAACTTTTAAGAGATAATCTACCAGATTTCTTAGAAGAAGTTCCATTATTAGAGAGAAACAAGATTGTGTTTCAACAAGACGGTGCTGGGCCACACAACGTCAGAATTGTAACAAATTACTTGAATGAGCACTTTCCTGGACGCTGGATGGGTCGGTACGGTCCGATACGTTGGCCCGCAAGATCTCCGGATCTCAATCCTTTAGATTTTTTTTATGGGGATATTGTAAGGAAAAAGTTTATAAAACGCTTCCCCAGGATGTCGACGATTTAGATACAAGATTGCGACATGCTATTTGGGCCATCGACGAAGAAATGATGGAGAACGTCGAAAGAAATTTATTAAAACGCCTGAGAGCTTGCGTTAGAATGGATGGTGGTCATTTTGAGCACCTGTTATAAAATTTTTTCGACTTCAAACCAATCCGCTTTTCTCAGAGCGACCAAAGATAATCCGCTCTTTTCAGAGCGACCAACGCATTTCTACGTGGAACATCTTGTAATCGCAGCATTAGCTACACGTTTTTGTAAGTACCGCGGAGGTTTCAGTCAAACACAAAACACGTGTTTCGCGCCAATCACGCGTAAAGCTCCTTGCACAATAGGCGATAGCGATAGCAATAGCGACAGCGACAAAGGTGCCGACAAAGCTGTAGCTACAGCTTTGTCGGCACCTTTGTCGCTGTCGCTATCGCTATCGCTATCGCCTATTGTGCAAGGGGCTTAATGGAGATGCAATCGATCGCAGTGTGAATCCTCCATAATGTCACATGTTTACGTTCGGCAGCGCTAGTACCAACATGACCTGTTGACTGCTTGTTGTCGTCGAGAAGTATCCGCATCGAGCATCGTGTAATAGGCTTAACGTGCGCTGTGCAGTTAAGTATTTAACGCGTTTCTTTCATAAAGTGATTTTAATAATTAATTAATCGGTAGTAATTAATTGCATTAACCGTTACAATTGTTCTTGATCGAGTGCGCGAGTAAATTCGTAAAAGTGTTGATTACGTGATACAATTAACAAAAAAAGGAAAACTTCTACTTAATTACTGTAATGTAATCAAGTAAGAAGTTTTCCTTTTACTGTCATGTGATTGTGCGTAATGTGTTTCTTTCTTCGAGTAATTCTCAGTCATCGAACAATTAATCGGTAGTAATTAACAGTGATAAACCGGTAGATTTGTTTATTAATCTTATCGGTCAAGTGCGTGAGTAAATCCGTGAACGTGTCGATACGTGATACAATTTGTCAAAGAAAAAACTTCTCGCTTATTACTCGATGTGTCTCTCGCACATGGGAACGTCTCATTGATATCAACGGTCATGAAGCAAATATTCATCAGCAGTATGAAGACATCGAATCTCTGCAAGGTAAGAATGAATGATACTACGTTTACGCGAGCGTTATTTTTGTAGTAACTTACGATAATTCACTCGTTTACGCGGAGTAAATTATCGTAAGTTACTACAAAATCCCGTTTACGCGAAGGAATTATCGTAAGTTACTACAGAAGTAACGCTCGCGTAAACGTAGTATGAGTGAGTAATTGTGTGTGTGTGTGTGTGTGTGTGTGTGTGTGTGTGTACGCGTACATCCATCGCTTGTAGCAAGCACCGAGCACCGATCGCAGCGAGCACCCCACATAATCACCCGCGTCGGACGGTGAGTCGCGCCGCCCCTGCCTACCTTCCGTACTCGTTCCGTGATTCGCTGACTATTTCTTGTAATAACTCAAAAACTAAGCTTCGGACAAAGTTTTGGTAAAGGAAAAATCGTCTCAAAATTAAGTCAGGAATACGACATTTTAAAGACAAACAATAGTTTCGGATCACCCTGTATGCCACACGCCTTTCGAAAGCTCTTTTCAAGACGAACATTTTCCGCCCTTAGTCATTAAAATCCGTCCATACCAATTTTGGACAGATGGGGGGTAAAAGTGACGTGGATTGTCCCATATATATATATATATATATATATATATATATATATATATATGTATGTATGTACATGTATATGTATATATATTGTAGCTACATTGTATTTTTAAGGACTGTCAATTTAATTCATTCAATTATGTGATATCTCAGTTTCGACAGAAACATAATTCATTTACTCGAATAAGCTCTACTAAATTACAGTCCTTTGAATCTGAATCCTTTAAACGAAATTGGACAATTTGTTGAATCTAAGTTTATCAAATTTTATCTTTCTTCCTATTTTTATCCGACACTGTATACTTGTCGTAACTTTTCGTTGGATCAAAAGGTTCCCATCTATTCGCTGGAAAAATGTATTTGTTCCTCTCGTACCATGGTCTAATGAGAAATAACATAAAAGAGAATTATACAAGGTATTCTTTTAATTAATGATAAATACCTAAGTAAAACTTTTCCAACATGTGGTTTCTCGGTTTCGACAGAAGCATCGTTGTACATAACACGAATATCATCGTGAACGTCAAATGTGAATGAACAGAGGCTCGCTCTTTCCTCGTGCCTAATCGCAATATATTTCATACATTAAAATAACATGCCAACATTGTGATATTGCTTCATAAGTTTTATCATTTAGTTTAGTATCTTTTAGTATCTTTACCTTATTACAATAAAATCGTAAAATATATAATGGTGCGGTAATATAAGAAAGATCCTCCTTGACATACATTAACTTCTCTGCCATTACTGTTTTAAGCTCGCTGAATTCACGCCTCAAAACTTGTAAACATTTCTGGAAAAGCTAATAGATAAAATTACCTGCATGTGAAAATTTAATTTATGCAGCAAAACATTATATACGTGAACGTTACTCTTATTCTGTAGTAACTTAATATTAATTACGAACGATACGATAATTCCTTCGCGTAAACGGGAGATTTTATAGTAACTATGAACGGAAATGAAGAGCCACCGTTGAAAGTAGTAAAAGTTACGTTTCTCTGATTGAGAGACGACGACTTATCTTAATATGAATTATTACTGTAAGTACAGATGTACTCACTCGCGTAAACATGTAATAATATGTACAGACTCCTTGATCTCCTCGGTATCAGCTCGGTATCTGCCGTCAATATATATTTCACTATCACTATCTATCACACGTCACGATCACTATCACTATCAGTATTATCACGCGGCTCACGATCGTCACTATTTCTAGGTTATAATATTAACTAACTGACAGCGCGCTGAACCGGCTGAATGCACTAACTGCACTGAGCGCAATACGCACACGTACGTACATACCTACATATATCGATATATCGACTCGAATGGATTTACTCGCTGGGTTGATAATACCTAATTTACCTAAATAGAAATCTTCCTCCTGACCGATAAGTCTATCGACCTAATTTACCTACTAGATCGATCGATAAAAATAATGCGCGCGCGATATCGAAACTGGCGATCTCAGGCAGCATGCTTATGTTCGCCGAATGTTAGTTTTGTGTTAAATATGTTTGCTGTTTGATTCCAAACAGTCAGCTAACAATCTGAAAATAAATTCTATCAGAGAGTTATGATTTAAACGTTGAACGAACATTTTGCTGCAACACTTCGAGCGCCATCTAATAACTCACTTTCGTTAAAGTGGAACTACGTAGCCAAAATTCAATATGGCGTCAGTCCGTTAGCCAAGTGAGCTGATTAGGACTCACTACCGCACAGATGTTGGACACACGCAGGCTCGGTACTTATTGTTGTAAGAATAAATCATTATGCCAGGTAAGTCTAGTGTTTCTTCTTATGGAGGATTCACACTGCGTCTGATGTTCGTCGTACGACGATCCGACATCCAATAAAAGAATTTATTATTAGAAATAAAAATTTTCTAGTGGATGTCGGATCGTCGTACGTCGAACATCGGACTATGCAGGAATTATATAACGTTGTTGTTGGCTAGAAACTTGACGACACAGGGCGTGATCGTTATTTCTGATTTGCATCAATAAAACGAGTGATCTGAGATTTTCGCGTGTTCGACTTGGTTTCTTGATTCCGACCGTTCACAGACTTCGTCGCCGACCGTTGTTGGTTGCGTCGTTAATTGGTTCGATTTTTCGATGTGGAAATTTCCGGAAACATTTGGGACAGAATATATGGGCCGTATTGACCTCCATCGGGAGGCAGGAGCCCGAGCAAAATAAAAATAAGAAGAAGAAGAAGAAGTGAGCTAGTCGTGCATAGAGGTTAGGTAACCGCGCAGTTACATTAGTTTCTATATGACAATCATGATTGCTTATTTGTTACGATAATTAGTAAAAATTGATGTTTTATAGTGTTTTTGTGTATTTCAGATTAGGAAGGTGAAAGTTCAAAAGACTCTCTCAATATTATAGATGTCAGATATATTTTACAACGAACATTAGCAATGTCGGGGAAAAAATTTGTCAACGTCAAATTCAAAAAAAGGCACAGATATTAGTAAATAATTCGGTACAAAACATATCGGATGATGACTTTTTGAAAGAGGGGACATCACATGATCCTGCAGCTGTTCTTTGCTCACATGCGCAGTTGGCAGTCTCTATAGTTACATGGGGAGAAGACAAAAGGGGAACAACCCAAAACTTGCTTTTTCTTCTACAAACACGTGTAAAGCTGTCAAAAGTATGATTGCTTTACAATTTTAGTTTATTAAAGTACTATAGAAATAGCCTGATATAGATATTTCTTTTCTTTTACAAAACGACTGGAAGATTTTTTATTCATGGCTGAAAATATGTTATGACTACGTTAAAAAAATTCAATATTGCCTTTTTTTTTCCTCAGATGCAGTGTTACTCGTACACCCAGATGCCAATGGAAGAATTATTGATAAATCAATAATGGACTACTTGCGTTACTCACCTTTTAGGAGTAAGAAATAAGTCTTTATATAGATATAAAAGACTTTTATATAGATATATATGACGAACAGTTATATTACTGTTACTTTGTGTTTGCTTGCAGTGGAATTTTGTTATAGAAACATTCATTGACATAAGTTTGTGAAAGATATTATATTTCATTGTTACAGATGCATGTTCTAAAATTTATTTTTCTTTGAAGTACAAATTATGAAATTTATTTTTCTTTATAGTACAAATTATTTAATAATATTTACTTTTCTTTATAGTGCAAATTATAGAACTTATTAACGTATGTTAATCAATGTATATTTCATCCAGACTAATATGTGATAGATATGTGATAGATATGTGTCAAATTTATTTTGTATTGAGTGAAAATCTTTCAATTTATTATTATAAGATGCTTAGATTGTTAGAAACGAATATGAAATGAGTATGAATACATGCAATTTTTGTTCTAAAATAGTTTATTGCAACTACAGTAGAACCCGCTTGTTTAATGCACCAGCTCGCGCAGGAGCCAGGTCGAATGATTTGAGGATGAGGAGAGACGAACTAAAGAATAGACTGCTTTTAAAGAGTTTAAACGGATGGACTGTATTTGAATTTATGGGAGCGATAGAAATACTAGTTGGAGACTGTATATTCGTGAGACGTTTACAATTCATGTAAAACAACATTAACATTAGATAATATTTGATCGACAAAGGAATGTTGTTCAATAGTTAGAGCTGTAGATAAATACAAGTAAAAGAAATTGATTAGTTCAAATAAACGGAGAGATCCTTTCGATGTTTCAAATTCTCATGTTGATCTGATTGATATCTCGTTGAGAGAAGTATCATTTGAGTCTAGATGAATAAACAGTTGACTCATGAAAGTATTCTGATATGTATTTGCAGACAGATGTTGAAGTAGTCAAGCGTTAGTTTGTTTATCGTAATGATCAACGAAAAGATCTCTGTAACACAAATTATCAAGCAGAATATTAAACATATGCAGTAAGATGCACACAGATTAAGCAAATATATATAAAACAAGATTAAACATGAAATTAATGTGTCAATCGCTTCGCTTCTTACTTGTAATATATCTATGAATATATTACTTGTGAATGCGAAGAAGTCTTTATCACTATAGAGAATAAGTCCAGATAAGAGAACGTATCGTACAGAATGCTTATAAATCAATCCTAATTCGGAAAGAATAGTAATTATAATGAGCAATTGACACCTTAATTCTAAGTAACTCGCAAAATAGGACGCAGTATGACGAAGGGTATTATAACGTATGCATGAAATGCAAATTGTAATATGTTCAATGAACGCAGCAAATATTATAAGATTTAACGCACGCAAGAGAAACAGTAAAATATTCTCAATATTCGAAATACAGAATGAAGTGAATCTATATGCAATGTATTACACCATGAATATATAAATCAAAGAGCTTGTCGTTAAACGGATCGTTATATCAATCAAGAAAAGATTTAATGAAAATTGCGATCGCACAAGAATTACGTTAATTGCCTTATTCTGAGCTCAGAAAACTATCAATCGACTTTAGTCAAACGTAATACAAGGTAATGCAATGAAAAGCAATAAAATGTAGTGCCGGCAAACTCACGATTCTGGATGAAAAGGGAAGGACGTTACGTTCCTTTCCCCCGCTAGACGATATAATCTAGCGATCGCGACGTGGGACGAGAGTCCGCGTCTCCAATGTATGAAAGGGAAGGACATTGAGTTCCGTTCCCCCACTAGACTGGTCTAGCGATATCACCGATGGACGATGTCCACCTCTCTAAGATAATGAAGGTAAATGTTACCTGGCAATCTACCTCTTGAGAATTACGATCTCAAAAATGATGGTCTCAAAGACCAGATATCAATAGCACCGCTGCGTGGTACAACTGTCCGTTAGTGTCCTTTGTATAAAGGATAATGACTGCCGTCCTTCGTCTTAAACGTCGACGATATATAAGTGACGACGTTCTCTCTCTGTTTCCGTAGTATCAAGCAGAGCGGGTCGTGTGCGGGCCTTGCCGTAACACGCCGCGATTATCCGTCCGCAAGCAACGCAATCCGTTACATCCAATCTATAAATGTAAATAATACGACTCGCAAATAATTAGCAATGACTCAACTCGCGTTCACTGATCGAACTTTCTCGAATCTTAGATGCGATAGCAATGTAGCTCAACGATGTTAACGGATGGACGGACCGAAAACGATTGCGCCTTGCTGCGCCGCAGGCACGTACGAGCAGGCTCGAGCATGCGCAGTTACTTGATCTATAACGATCTCGATATACAGTGTGACGTGACAAAGTCACGTCCCCGGCCCGGATGGTAGCTCGGCCGAGGGAGACGTCAAGGGTGGTGCCTCCGCCTGAGGCGGGCGGGGCACTAGCGTAGGGTTAAGTAAGAATTTGCAAGACTTACAGGTTGCGAGGCGGTGCGGAGCGGTGGCCCCGAATTTCTGTACCGACTTGAGGTCGCACCGAGGGAATCGGCGAACGACCGGCTGGGAACGTGTCGAGGACGGACGGCCGACGGACGGGTCACGCTGGGGCCCATAGCCGGTACCGCATAGCGCCTGTCAGGGAGAACGCTGGCCCGTAGCACGAAACAACGACCCGAACACGGAGGAACCGGAAAGGGGGACGCCCCGACGAAGGTCCCCGTCAAAGGGGTAACCATCCCCGGAGTTACGCCACCGGTCGACGAGCCGAGGCCTGGCCAGCCTGGCCGTCGAGCAACCGATCCCGGAGTCGCGACCTGGACAGTCGAACCCGGCGCCATCTTGGCACTACCGCAGGCGGGTGAGGCAGGCGCGAGGGCGCCGTGGTCAGGCGCAGCGCCGTGTAGGGCGCAGCACTCGTCAAGAGGGACAGGGCGTGCAACACCGGCGCGCAGGAGCGCAGGCGCGGGCCCAGCGTGATCCCGCCGGGCCGGAGGGCCGCCACTGTCGTGCGGGCCGTCTTATGGAGAGGTGCCATCCAGCCCCTTGCGAGACCACCTGTTGCCGGAACGAGCGGATTGAATTGTAAGGCCACTGCTCGAGCACCGCAAGTAAGATCGTAGCAATACCGAGGTCCTCCCGGGAGTCGCGTTGTGCCGCGAAAGTATGTGATCGCTTAATTATCCCGAAAGGAATACCGCGGGAGGACTCGGCCGGAGAAGTGCGTAATGCCCGTCTCGGGAGTTCGAGTGCGCGGCCGCCGACAGTCAACGCGTTTAATGGTCGTGTCGTAGAGCTAATTGTCGTTTCGTGAGCTAATTGTCGTATCGTCGGGACGCGTTAAGTGCCGTATGGTGTAGACGCGGAGTATAGGAGACGGTAACTTGCGCTTCGCGTGATCGAGCGGTTTTGGGCGAGGTGTCCTTTGTACGGGCCGGACACCATATCAATGTGGGGCCGAATGGGACTCGCGTGATCGCGTCGGGGCGTGCAGGACACCTTCGCATTTTGTGTTGCGGACCTCGCGAGGCGTCGCACGGGAGTGCTAACTCGCGGGGTCGTTTCGGGGCTCGCGGAATCGGAGAGATTCGCGGCCATTTCGGGACTGCGAGATCGCGTAGAGTGTTGAAAGCGTATCGTATCGCGAATAGAAATCGTATCGCGAGCCGTTCCTCTCCGACGTCGTTGCCGGTTCGTGAGTTGTTCGCGGCTAATTTTCGCCGAGTTGTGAATTGTGTTTCGAGTTACGTGTGCGTTGAATCGTAAATCTGTTGCGTCGAGGGGTAATTGATCGTTGTCGGTACCGCGTGATTCAGAGTGGGATTGATCGTAATCTAGGAGTGTCAGTACCGAGACACACGGGGTGGGATTCGTTATAACTTATTATTGAGAAACCGGTTGCTCCTAGCGTACTCCGGCCCGAAGAGTATCGCGTGCGCGGCGTGTGTTGCGCCGCCATTACGGCCGAACTGCTCTATCCTATATGCTTTCTTATTAAATACTGATTTGTTATAATTATGGTGTGTTCATTGCGCTACGCTCCCTCTCCTCCTATATCGGACTCACGCCTGAGGTAATAAGGAATCAGGATTTCGTGTATCGTGGTGCGAGGAATCGCACCTGGCGCCCATACTAAGTTTTGCAGAAGGTATTCAGTCGAGCTACCATCGGTAGTGCATAAACGTAGAGTCCTAGAGACGTTGGCCATTCGGTATATAAATGACGGCGCGCTCCTTCTCGGCCGGCGAGACCGAGCGGACATCGTCGTCGTCATAACTGTTGCTACGCGGTCCGCGCCGCGCGCGCGTACTATACAATGTATGTAGGAAACGGTAGCGGTCGCTACCGTTGTCGCCATCCGCAGGATGCGCGCGCAACCATGTCGACTCAAACCGATTTCCAACACATCAACGAATACACAGTCTCTCCACAAGTTCCATTCTCATTTTAAGAAATCTACTTTCCCTTTTAAACACCGCTTATATAATAATGTCTCTTACATATGTTTTCCCGCTATAACGTTTTGATTCCGTATCACGAAGCAATACCTACTAAATGAAATATATCCCGCATTTAACGTCGTCTCGCGTATAACGTTGCAGTTTTCCGATCTAGAGCTTGTACATTATAAACGGGTTTCACTGTATTTAACAATTCAAAAGAAAAGGAAATAAAGAAATATGATTAAAGAAATATGTAATATTATCCCCATGCCTCCCGTACAGGGAATATATCCTCCCGCGCTTTGCGTTATCCGAATGTTTAACGAAAGCTCGCCAAACGTTATATCGCGTTATATATACCATTCCCTGAACATTCTCTGAACATTCTTCGAACACTACTTAGACGCGAACTCCTAACACTCAGATAACAGTTATTCAGGTAATGGTTGTAACATTCAGCGAACACTCGGAGAACATCAACATGCTGCCTGGGATACTAGCACCGCCAGTGTCGAAAAAGTGAAAAGGACGCGACTCCAGCGCCATGAAAGTGACACTAGAGAGATGAGAGATCGACGTTAGTAGAAGAAGTATCTTAATATAAAATTTTTCACATTTCGACTTTGCGTCGCAATATCTCCGCTCGTAGGGCACGTAGCGGAAAATGTTATAGGAGATACCCCCCCCCCCCCCCCATATAGACCCCAAGCTATCGATCAAGCCTACTTAGAACTTGATCCGTACACTCGTTATATGAGATCTCAACATCTCGAGTACTCGCAACCAGTCGCGTCGCGTAAAAGAGTCACGGTCGGTCTCACTTCCGCGTATCCTTGACGCGAGACACTACCGTGTCTCTTGATGTTTAATTAATAAAATTTTATTTTATTTTTCTGTGACTGTTTTGTGAGTTTAGGCAAATTCTAACAAGTCGAATAAAATGAACTTAACCCTTAAATGCGCAAATTTTTCATAACATTTTGTGAGTACTTTTTAAATGAATAATGATCTTTTAGGCTTTCTCAACTAGAAAGAAGAAATAGGAGGGCTAAAAAAGGCTCTTTACAGATGTGCAAAATTCGGTGTTTTCAGTTCGAACTTCATAAAGAAGAGCATACAGAGCATTATAAAGTCACTTTGTAACGTAAGGTGTATTAATTCGATGGGTCATAGAATTCTGACTTTAATAATTTACTTCAATAATTATTAAACACCCAACGGTCAATAAGTCAGAATTCTATGACTCATCAAAGTAATGTACCTTACTGTACACTGCCCGTCAATGATTCGCTGGGTCTTGCAGGAGCCCTAGTTTACTAACTGATTTATTTCGGAAGGTCGATAAAATTGATCACGATAAACGTGCATACATTAATATTCAATGATTTTTTATTTCTTCTTTCTTTTTTCTTTCTTTAATTTAAAAATGTATTAATTACATCTATCATAGATTTATATTATATCTTTCTTAGGTCATCTTTATTTTTATTTGTACAAATATATATTTTGTGTAATATGTTTTTATTTATATATATTTATTATATATTTTTAAATTATATATTTTTAATTTAACCAGAAAAGTAATATAAGTAGAGAGGAAAATATAGGAGAGGAGACGGGAGGAGATGAAGTCATTTATTAAAATAAGAAAAAAGTTGATCTTTTTTATTAAAAAGAAAATGATGCATATCCGTAATCGGCCTCTTCGTGCAGTTACTCGTTGCAATCATGTTTCCATCGAATCGCTCAAATTTAAAGAACTTGTGACTTACGCCTTAAAGATTGCTTACTATAGTTGCACGACACGAGATTATAGGAGATGGAAAACAAAATACAATCGGCGATTTTCGTTTGTTTAATCCCTCTCGTCTCGTGCAACTATGGCAGGCAATTTGGATATTGTGCATCGTGGCCGCATTATTGGGATGTGGGAGAGCGGAATATGCGTGCGAGTTATTGTACGTCGTATTCCGTGTAGTGAATTTAACGTGCGTAAGTGGATCAAGCGGTGGCAAGAGGAGGGAACGGGGGGAAAAAATTTCTATGAATAACTACAAAACTGGACTAAAAATAAAAATTTGTACATTTCTGTCGAAATATTTAATTTTTTCTAGAAATAATTATTTTTTTGTAGAAATATCTATGAAATAGTACCATAAATTATAGTGCTCTCAAATCATGAAATTATTGCAAGTAGTATTTCATGAAAAACTACAATTTAATAAAAAATAGTACAGAGATCTACAAATTTTAAAAATTTGAGAATCAACAAAATCTTAAAAAATTAAAACATCTGCTCATTTGTAGAATACTACAATTATTTATAAATGACTATAGAAATCTACCACAATTTACATACGTAAAACTAGGCAAATTAGAATCTAATCCAGTTTTTAGTTTCTCATAAAATACTACAATTTTGTACGAATAGTAACAAATACTGATTTGTTTGTACAGCTCAAAAATCTATTACAATTATGGCTAATTAAAATTTGTACTTTTTAGTTAAATGTTACAAGTTTTTACACAAATCTACAAAAATTTATGTATTATTAATAACTCCTTAATTCGCAGAAGTCAAAATATTTATGTTTTTATTTTCGTATAGTTTGCTGTAAGACCCAATAGAAAAATACACAAATGTACAATTTTCTGCTAACAATAAGTGTAACATATATAGACAATACGAAACGTCTTCATCAATCAATGTTGTAGCACAGTGCGGAAGGTGACTGACTCAAGAGCCAGGGGTTTCAGGTTCAAATCTAGCGGTGGTAAGCAAGTTTTCTAAGTAAAATATAAATTTATTTAATTAAGCTTGCACGTAATCAAGATTTTCAGCCATAAAATAATGTTCAACGAGAGAAGTAAATTTTATTTTTTATTTTGTTTATAGTATGTCCAAAAAGTTGTAGTTATTCATAAAAATTTATAGATCAAGCTCCAATAGAAAAATACATAAATTTACAAAAGTGTTCCAATTCTAGAATTTTTATGTAGAATTATGTAGCACTACCTAAATTTATGTAGACTTCAATAGATTCTGGCAATTATATTTTATAGTTTTTTGTAGCACACTTTTATTTTTTTTTTTTAATTTTGTAGAAATATTTCCGCCAGGGGATTGAAAGATAGGCGGGAACACAACCGTAGGCAGCGATTGACGACCCCCGAAGAAGATATACTTCTTGTCAATCAGGTAGATTTGAATCCCTTTCTTCCGGTGTCGCATTCTGTAAATCAATTAGATTTACAGATATCTGATAGGACAGCGCAAAGGCGTTTACACGAAGCGAACGTGCATTGTTATCGCGTTGCACGTAAAATTGCTCTAACGAGCAAACATCGCGATAATCGTGTTGCTTTTGCGCTCCATCAGATAAATACAACTTCATCTGAAGATTAGGACCGAACTATCTGGACGAATGAGAAAGTATTTTGTTCGGCGCATGATCGCCGCTTACAAGTGTGGAGGCCCGAGAAACATCGCCTTGATCCGAAATACGTAGTTCCTCATGAGCGGAGTGGACGTATTACTTGCGCTATGTGGGGATGGATCAGTGCACATTGTCCTGGAGAACTAATTGAAGTGTCGCCGCATATAGACGCCTTCGAATATGTGAATATTCTCGAAACTGTGTTGCTCCCCAGTGTTCGAAGAATATACACTGAAGAAGATATGCCGACATTTCGATTAGTCCAGGATAACAGTGCTGTCCATACTTCCCATGTAGTAAAAGAATGGTTCGCTCAACATCCGGAGATCGAAGTTCTCGATTGGCCACCCAAATCCCCGGATCTTAATTTGATTGAAAATATTTGGGGAGCAATCGCAAATTTGTGGGATTGTGGCCATGAGAAAACTAAAGGAAATCTGGTTGCGCACGCAAGGAACGTATGGGAAGGCTTAAGATCCAAGCCTGAATATTTTCAGAGGTTGAGCGGCTTGATCACAAATCGATTGCAACAAGTAGTTGCACGAGAAGGATATTGGACCGATTATTGAATTGGTTTCAATATCTTTTAAACAGTTCTTTTCAGAACTATCAAACGGTTC
Organism: Temnothorax rugatulus; assembly: GCA_035220575.1. NCBI lineage: Eukaryota > Metazoa > Arthropoda > Insecta > Hymenoptera > Formicidae > Temnothorax > Temnothorax rugatulus. Next base: position 63,826 of record JASTWL010000453.1, on the reverse strand, counting down.
TTTTCAGAACCATCAAATTTTTTAACGATTTTTAACAGCGCTCAGCAACGCATAATTTTCTTTTTAATAAAAAGAACAACTTGTTTCTTATTTTAACAAATGACTTCGTCTCCTCCCGTCTCCTCTCCTATATTTTCCTCTCTACTTATATTACTTTTCTGGTTAAATTAAAAATATATAATTAAAAAATATATAATAAATATATATAAATAAAAACATATTACAAAATATATATTTGTACAAATAAAAATAAAGATGACCTAAGAAAGATATAATATAAATCTATGACAGATGTAATTAATACATTTTTAAATTAAAGAAAGAAAAAAGAAAGAAGAAATAAAAAATCTATTTATTTCTTATAATATTGAATATTAATGTATGTACGTTTATCGTGATCAGTTTTATCGACCTTCCAAAATAAATCAGTTGGTAAACTAGGGCTCCTGCAAGACTCAGCGAATCATTGACGGGCAGTGTACATGCGTACCAAAAGTTCCAGAATGGCCAATTATCTCAGAAAGTATTGGTTTATTAAAAAAATGTTTTAGATAAAAGTTAGAGGGTTCAAAGGAGACCAGTCGATCTCATTAGATTTTGGGTCCAGGGCCCATGTTGGGCCCAGTAGGGTCTAAATTAAATTTTTTAAATAGAAATCTTCATTTCTTTTATTACATCATCTTTTTTTACTAATTAGTTTAAACGACTTTTGTCTGAAACATTATTTATTTGCTTAATACATTTTGAGGTATTAAAAAAGCTATTAACTTCTTTAATATTCAGCTTACGATATCTTCCTTATGGAAAAATACACTCAACTTTTGGTGTTAACCGTTAAAAAAACACCAAAGAAAAACCCTTAAAGTTGGGTGTGATTTCGGACCGCCAATTGAAGGTTAACCATCATTTGAAGGTTAACCTTCAATTGGTGATCCAAAAATCACACCCAACTTTAAGGGTTTTTCTTTGGTGTTTTTTTAACGGTTAAACACCAACAGTTGAGTGTATTTTTCCGTAAGGGTACAGCGCGGTCACCCATCCGAGTCAGTACCGCACCTAACATCGCTTGACATCGATGATCGAACGGACTAGTGGCGATCCTTTGATTTTGACGCTTCCTTGTTGCTTATACTCCTATATAACATATCTTTATAGCGTTCAAAAATCGTGTATTGATAATAACTGGTAAATATTAAAAATAATAATGCAATTACAATTAATCCCTTATGAAAAAGTACACTCAACTTCGATGGTTAACACCCAAAGTTAAGTGTTAACACTAAACATACGCGAGTAGACACTCAAATTTGGGTGTAAGTTTAGTGTTTGCCATCAAAGTTAAATGTCAACTCTTAAATTTAGGTGTAGATTGAGTGTTGACCATTAAGGTTTAGGTAAGTTGTAGGTTTAATCCTCAATGATGAGTATATATTGGGAGTTTATTCTCAATGATAAGTGTAGGTTGGGGATTAAGCCTTAATGTTTAGTGTAGGTTGGAGATTGATCCTCATCGTTGGATGTTGGTTTGGTGTTAACAGGGTGTTAACCTTTAATGTTCTATGTCGATTTAATCAGTGTCGCCATGATCCCTTTATCGTTAGGTGTCGTTTAAATGTTATTGTGTTAATCTTTGTTAAGTGTCAATTGACGGCCCTTATTATTATTATTAATCGAGTACTGATAATATAGTGCTATAATTTACTCCGTGAACATATATGCACACACATACATAAAGAATAGATTTTTTTTTTAGATTTATGTTTCTTTAAATTTGATTCTTAATTATTTTTCAATTCATTAAATAAATTCTTTATTTTGTCAGGTAGCGTCTTTAGGCGTTCTCATGCATGCTGTTAACGTTATTATATTAATATTATATTATGTTAAATATACGAATTTTATATTATTAATTATTATTGTACATTAATTGTAATTGCATTATTATTTTTAATATTTACCAGTTATTATCAATACATGATTTTTTAACGCTATAAAGATATGTTATATAGGAGTATAAGCAACAAGGAAGCGTCAGAATCAAAGGATCGCCACTAGTCCGTTCGATCATCGATGTCAAGCGATGTTAGGTGCGGTACTGATTCGGATGTCAAGCGATGTTAGGTTAGGTACTGATTCGGATGGGTGACCGCGCTGTACCCTTACGGAAAAATACACTCAACACTGTTGGTGTTTAACCGTTAAAAAAACACCAAAGAAAAACTTTTCGTAATTATGCATTTTAGGGAAGGCACCTCCGATGACCTTGACCTTGACATATGTTGTCAAGGTCACCCTCCTGAGTGACCTTCAGAAAGTTTTAGCCGGCGCCAGTTTTTTATTAAAAAGTTATAAACAAAAAAAGTTTGAAAAATGTAGCAGTTATTTTGAGTACTAATAGACATAAATGACTGATATTTATGTGGAAATAGTACATGTATGAACGAAGGAAAATTATTTAAAGCAGTGAATTGTTGGTATATTGAAAGAAAAGTTATTTAAAGCAGAGAATAGTTGGTATATTGAAAAGTATATATACAATTGTATATGTTAGAAAGCATAAATATAAAGTATTCTCTGCTTTAATCAAAAGCATAAACTGTTCTTTGCTTTAAACATTTAATTGAAATAACAGTATGTAAATACATTATTACCTTTTATTATTCTCTTTTTAATACATATATTATTAATTTTTACGTGGTTCGAAATTTAAATCTAACATTTCTTTGAAATAAACGTGGTAACTATAAACACGACTACGTCGATCTCGTCCACAGCAATTTCAGAAGATTTTCTACACGACATTTTAACTTTTACCTTGAAAGAAGCATACACAAACGAAAGAAAGCGCAATGTCAAAGATAGGTTTCGTTATTTAAATCACGAAGTAAATCTTTTAATTTTTGATAACTATATTAAATATATGTATATTTATTAAATGTCTTTCATAAATTTGTAGGAATTTGGACGAGATCGATGTAGTCGTGTTTATAGTTACCACGTTTATTTCAAAGAAATGTTAGATTTAAATTTCGAACCACGTAAAAATTAATAATATATGTATTAAAAAGAGAATAATAAAAGGTAATAATGTATTTACATACTGTTATTTCAATTAAATAATTAAAGCAAAGAACAGTTTATGCTTTTGATTAAAGCAGGGAATACTTTATATTTATGCTTTCTAACATATACAATTGTACATATACTTTTCAATATACCAACTATTCTCTGCTTTAAATAACTTTTCTTTCAATATACCAACAATTTACTGCTTTAAATAATTTTCCTTCGTTCATACATGTAGTATTTCCACATAAATATCAGTCATTTATGTCTATTAGTACTCAAAATAACTGCTACATTTTTCAAAATTTTTTTGTTTATAACTTTTTAATAAAAAACGAGCGCCGGCTAAAACTTTCTGAAGGTCACTCAGGAGGGTGACCTTGACAACATATGTCAAGGTCAAGGTCATCGGAGGTGCCTCCCCTAAAATGCAAAATTACCAAACCCTTAAAGTTGGGTGTGATTTTTGGACCTTCAAATGATGGTTAACCTTCAAATGATGGTTAACCTTCAATTGGCGGTTCGAAATCACACCGAACTTTAAGGGTTTTTCTTTGGTGTTTTTTTAACGGTTAACACCAAAAGTTGAGTGTATTTTTCCATAAGGGATGTACAATAATTATTAATATAAAATTCGTATATTTAACATAATATAATATTATTATAATAACGTTAACAGCATGCATGAGAACGCCTAAAGATGCTACCTGACAAAATAAAGAATTTATTTAATGAATTGAAAAATAATTAAGAATCAAATTTAAAGAAACATAAATCTAAAAAAAAAATCTATTCTTTATGTATGTGTGTGCATATATGTTCACGGAGTAAATTATAGCACTATATTATCAGTACTCGATTAATAATAATAATAAGGGCCGTCAATTGACACTTAACAAAGATTAACACAATAACATTTAAACGACACCCAACGATAAAGGGATCATGGCGACACTGATTAAATCGACATAGAACATTAAAGGTTAACACCCTGTTAACACCAAACCAACATCCAACGATGAGGATCAATCTCCAACCTACACTAAACATTAAGCTTAATCCCCAACCTACACTTATCATTGAGAATAAACTCCCAATATGTCACTCATCATTGAGGATTAAACCCACAACTTACCTAAACCTTAATGGTCAACACTCAATCTACACCTAAATTTAAGAGTTGACACTTAACTTTGATGGCAAACACTAAACTTACGCCCAAATTTGAGTGTCAACTCGCGTAAGCTTAGTGTTAACACTTAACTTTGGGTGTTAACCATCGAAGTTGAGTGTACTTTTTTATAAGGGCTCAATAATTGTTTGTCGATGGGAAAAGTGGTATAGGATTTTTTGACTTGATTTGGTTTCAAGAATATGCTGTTGCAATAGTAGTCCAGTCATTTGGTAGTTTTACCTGAAAAGTTTTCCGGGAGTTTTGATATTTGATATTTTAATAGATTTTGAAGTGCTCTTTTCGAATTTTTACTTTGCCTCCTCGTATCTTTGCCGCTTTTACCGCCATATTGGAAAAATGGCGCCCAAAAACGGATTTTCCCACAATATCTTCTTTCCGGCTCATTTTACGATGAAAATAGTTATGTAAGAAATTAAACTAGAGGAATTTTCCTATAATTTATGTCTTTATCATTTTTTTGTAAAATAAATAATTTCGGCGTACGAGGACTTCCGTATCCGGCGCGTTAGTAAGTGACACGTGGTGACGGGGCAGTTATCGGTAGCGTGTAAGAGCGTAGGAATGTACGGGTGGAGGTGAGAGAGTGAGAGGGGGAGAGAGGAGGAGCGAGAGTACGTGTGGAAGTGGAGGGCAGGTTGTGTGAGAAGGATAGAGGGAGAAAAGGGTTTAGAAAGCAGGTGTGAGTGCGGGTCAGGCAAGGAGCACGCGGAGAGTTAAGAGGGGAAAGTGTCGAGCAGAGAGCGGCCGCGGGCAGGAAGTACGCGAAATATAGACGGCGGTGGCGAAAGAGCGGGTATAGAGTAGAGAGTTTAGAGAGGGAGAAGTGAGCAGAGGAGTAGGAGAGATGAGCGAGGAGAAGGGAAGCATGACGGAGGGAAAGAAAGGGATGCTGAGTAGAGTAAAGGGAAAAGGAAAAAGTGAAAGTTTGGACGACATATGGAAAAGAAAAAGAGTGGACGAGGAGAAGAGCGGGGGAGAGGATGTTTTCAAGAGGAGCAATAAGACAGTAAGGTCTCCTAAATTAGAAGCGGAGATGGGTGTGAAGGAGCTGAGGGAGGTGATTATTGAAATGAGAGAGGAGTTTAGGATCATGATGGAAGAGTTAGGGGAGGGTTTTAAGGAACAGGGAAGGAAGATAAGAGAGGAGATTGAAGAACTGAAAATGGATTTCAGGGAGCAGGAGAGGAGATGGAGAGAAGAGAGGGATGAATTAAAAAAGGAGAAGGAAAAAATGGAAGAAAGGATAAAAAGGCTAGAAGAGATGGTGGAAGGGAGAAAGGAGGTGATAAGGGGGGGGGGGGGATACGAAACGGAAGAGAGAATGAGAGAGGTAGAGAGAAGGTTGGAAAGGAAGGAGAAGGAGGAAAGAAGAAAGAATATAGTAATAAGGGGGTTGGAGGTAAGAGAAGGAGGGAGGAGGGAAGAGGCAGAAAAGTTGCTGGAAGGGATAGGGGCTAAAGTGAAGGCAATGGAGGTGAAGAGAATAGGAGGGGATGCAGAAAAAGGATGGAAAATGGTGTTGATAAAACTGGAAAACAAGGAGCAAAAATGGGAGGTGATGGAGAAAAAGAGTAGTTTGAAGGGTAGAAGGGAGAGAATCACGGAGGGCCAGACATGGGATGAGAGAAGGGTGAACTGGAAACTGAGAGAGATAGCGAGAAGAGAGGAAAGAGAGGGAAAGAGGGCGTGGATTAAAACAGGGAGAATAAGAATAGAAAATATATGGTGGAGATGGGATGTAGAAGAGGGAGTATTAAAGGATGAAAAGGGAAATATAAGAAGAGAGAGCGGGGGAGAGAAAGAGGAGACGAGGGTGATGTTGGAGGGGGTGGAAAAGGAGGAGAGGTGGGGGAAGAGGAGAGGAAGAGGATATAGAGAAGGAGATAAAGAATAGCAGGATAGAAGTCAGAAGAGACGAAGACGGGGGGGGGGGGGTAGGACGGAGTGGAGGATATTATTTTGGAATGTAGCAGGATTGGAAAATAAGGATAAGGAGTTCTGGGAGGGGCTAAAGAAGGAAGATATAATAGTCTTGACGGAGACGTGGATAGGAGAAAAGGGGTGGGAGAGAGTGAGAAGAAGAATGCCAAAAGGATATGAATGGGGAGTGCAATGGGCGAAGAGGAAGAACAAAAAAGGGAGAGCGATGGGAGGGATGGTAATGGGAATGAGGAAAGGGTTAAAGGAGAAGGAGACAGAAATAGAAATAGGTAGGGAGGGGATAGTGGGAAAAGTAAGGATAGGGGGGGGGAGAGATGGAGAATAGTAGAGGTGTATGCAAAGAAGGAGGAAATGGAGGAGACAATACAGGAGTTGGGACAAATAATGGAAGGAAAGGAGGAAGGAAGGTATACGGTAATTGGAGGAGTTTTTAACGCGAGGACAGGAAGAGAAGGAGGGAGTGTGGAAGAAGAGAAGGAGGGCAAGGGAGGGGAGATAGTGTGGGAAAGGAAATCGAAGGATAAGAAGATGGATAAAGAGGGGAGGATGCTAGTAAATAGCCTAGAGGAAAGGGGATGGAAAATCTTCAACGGGAACATGAGGGGACGAGGAGGGAGAATATACTTTCACAGGAGGTAGAGGAGCTACGGTGATTGACTACGTAATAGGGGATGGAGAAGTAAGAGAGAAGATGATGAGTATGACGGTGGGGGATAGAGTGGATTCGGACCATCATCCCTTAGGGTGCCGTCCCATGGCGCGTATCGCGATACGCGCGTACCGGGCGTATCGATTCTGCGACCAATCACAGACGATCCGCCGTTTTTGATACGCTTAACAATCTTTTGAACATTGTTTGAGCGGATCGCACACTCACACATGTACATCGTAACGTACGTGTGGGTCGAGCCCTCCTTCTTGGGCTCAGGTGCCATATTGAGTGTAGAAAGTGCACTATGGAGTAACGGAGCGGGATCCGTTAGCGCACGGTGCGATAGCACACGTCCCGATAGCACACGTCCCGATAGCGCACGTCCCGATAGCGCACGTCCCGATAGCGCACGTCCCGATAGCGCACGTCCCGATAGCGCACGTCCCGATAGCGCACGTCCCGATAGCGCACGTCCCGATAGCGCACGTCCCGATAGCGCACGTCCCGATAGCGCACGTCCCGATAGCGCACGTCCCGATAGCGCACGTCCTGATAGCACACCAAATAAATGGCGCATTATCCCGATAGCGCACCAACTAATATGCACATTTGCCCGATAGCGCACGGTGCGATAGCGCACAGCCCGATAGCACACGTCCCTTTAGCACACGTCCCGATAGCACACGTCCCGATAGCACACGTCCCGATAGCACACGTCCCGATAGCACACGTCCCGATAGCACACGTCCCGATAGCACACGTCCCGATAGCATACGTCCCGATAGCACACCAAATAAATGGCGCATTATCCCGATAGCGCACCAACTAATATGCACATTTACCCGATAGCGCACAGCCCGATAGCGCACGCACGTTTCTTTCCCGATAGCGCACGAGGTGCGCTAAAGGGACGTGTGCTAAAGAGAAAAGATGCGTTTCTTTCCCGATTGACCACGGTCCCGATTGACCACCGTCCCGATTGACCACGGTCCCGATTGACCACGGTCCCAATTGACCACGGTCCCGATTGACCACGGTCTCGATTAACTACATTGAAATTGACAAATTAAATGCGATCTTGTTATCGCTGCATTTAATAGTACTTGTTATTTTATCCCGAGCAATAAATTGATGTAATCGATACTGCATTATGTCACATATTTTTCTTAGTACATGCGTGGCTTCGCCCCCCCTGCACCCCCCCCCCCCTTGTGTGAGTGAACCTAGGGAGTGTGGCCGGGGGGGCTCCCGCCCCCCCGCACCCCCCCGTGCACTGGGCGGTGTGGGTTGGGTTGATGGGTGGGTAGGGGGGGGCTTCGCCCCCCCCCCCCCGCACCCCCCCATGGACACGCCTTCGGCGTGCCCGGGGGCGCTTCGCCCCCCCTGCCCCCCCCCATTGTGTGAGTAAACCTAGGGGTGTGGGCGGGGGGGCTCGCACCTTGTGCGCTATCGGGAAAGAAACGTGCGTGCGCTATCGGGAAATAAACGTGTCATTTCTCTTTAGCACACGTCCCTTTAGCGCACCTCGTGCGCTATCGGGAAAGAAACGTGCGTGCGCTATCGGGCTGTGCGCTATCGGGATAATGCGCCATTTATTTGGTGTGCTATCGGGACGTGTGCTATCGGGACGTGTGCTATCGGGACGTGTGCTATCGGGACGTGTGCTATCGGGACGTGTGCTATCGGGACGTGTGCTAAAGGGACGTGTGCTATCGGGCTGTGCGCTATCGCACCGTGCGCTAATGGGACCCTCCCGGAGTAACGTAAAGCAAGACGTAAAGAGACGGAGTACATTCCAAGCGGATCAGCTGCAAGTTGTTCAAAGATCTCGAAAGTAGTACTATTATGTTTGCAAAAATAAAACGTTATTTTTGGGTTATATGTAAGGTATATATAAAGAAAATGTAATATCAAGTAAAAAATCCTTTTTTATTTACTATTATGTAAAGTATTACATAATAGTAATTATGTTTACAAAAATGGAACGTCATTTGGGTTATATGTAAGGTACATGTAAGGTATATATAAAGAAAATGTAATATCAAGTAGCACATTAAAAATCATTATTTATTGCCCTCTCCCACTGAAATGGTAATGCACCAGTACCTATAAAGAAATTTGAATAAGCATTTCGAATTTCGATGCCATTGTTAATTTGTCTGCCTCCAGTAACTGGCAACGAGCTAAATCCTTGAGAAATTATATTGCGATCTTCAGGAGTTGTATGCACATATGTACTCTTGGAAAGTAATTTTTCCTCATTACTGATAATAAAGTTATGAAGTGCTACTGTTGCTTGAACAATTTTTCTCGCATTTGCAACACTTGCAATTATGGGTCTTCTATAAATCCTCCATCTTGCTGCTAGATCTAAGCGGTGGCGAATATCTTGGCGATCTTGATCTCGACACTGATTTTTTGCCGTACACCGATGTCACGCGAAACTCCAAAAAATTCTTCGGCGAACGCAAGCGAGGTGATCCTCTTCGAGGAGAAACCAAGGGCGATCTGGATCTGAAACGTAAATCGACGTGGTGACACTGTTCTCGGGGTAATCTAGGTGATTTGGATCTAGATTAAGCGGTGGCGAATCTTGTAAATAGTTGTAGATAAGTTTAGTTATTGGATTCGCGTTAGTATTACTGTAAATTCGAAGTCGTGGACGACTCGCGCGAAACGTTGGCAGACGATAGTTGGCAATATTCGCGCGACTCAACCGACTCGTGCTGCCCGCCCGCGGGTGGCAGCCCAGCTGTAGAGAAGTTGGTACTCTCGCTCGCGCCGCAATTAGGGTGCCGTCCCATGGCGCGTATCGCGATACGCGCGTACCGGGCGAACCTTGGCGATCACCTTGGCGATCTCGATCTCGACACTGATTTTTTGCCGTACAACTTGCTTCACTTTGGAGGTTATTACGTTTGCCCTTTTAGGTGCATGCGTCACATGCGTGTTTGTGTGCGTATGTTCAGTACGCCGCCAAACGGGTCCTACTGTCCCATGGAGCGGATAAAGCGGAAGCGTAACCAGCGGATCGCCAATCACGGATCCGTTTCGACGGAATCTTTGAAAGGGCTCTATCGGAAAGATTCTGTGATTGGCGATCCGCTGGTCCGCTTACGCTTAATCCGCTCCATGGGACATTAGGAGCAAAATTTCGGCGTACCAAAACCGGCGGATCGTCTGTGATTGGTCGCAGAATTCGATACGCCCGGTACACGCGTATCGCGATACGCGCCATGGGACGGCACCCTAATTGCGGCGCGAGCGAGAGTACCAACTTCTCTACAGCTGGGCTGCCACCCGCGGGCGGGCAGCACGAGTCGGTTGAGTCGCGCGAATATTGCCAACTATCGTCTGCCAACGTTTCGCGCGAGTCGTCCACGACTTCGAACTTACAGTAATACTAACGCGAATCCAATAACTAAACTTATCTACAACTATTTACAAGTGAGCGCCGAACACGTAAAATACTATAATTCCTGTCACATGCATTTATTAGTCGCATAAAAGAGTCACGGTGCGGTCGCGCTTTGCGTCGTATAATAATAGGATAATTACATGTAAATAAAACAATTACCTTGAATTAGAAAAAATATTAATCGTCGCATCACGTAAAGAGTCACGGTCGGTATCGCTCCGCGCGTATACTTGATGATGATGCGAGACACTACCGTGTAGGTTAACTGAATGTGACAGCGTGCTGAACCGGCTGAACGCACTGTCTGCACTGCGCGCAGGACACACACGTAGTATACATATGTACATATCGAAACTGGCAATACCAGCACCTCCAGTGTCGAAAAAGTGAAAGTTACATTCCTCTGATTGGTTGAGAGACGTCGGCGTTAGGAGTAGAAGAAGTATCTTAATATTTTCATCACATTTCGACTTTGCGTCGCAATATCTCCGCTCGTAGGGCACGTAGCGGAAAATGTTATAAGAGATACCCCCCCAATTCGAACCCCAAGCTATCGATCAAGCTTACTTAGAACTTGATCCGTTCACTCGTTATATGAGATCTCAACATCTCGAGTACTCGCAATCCGTCGCGTCGCGTAAAAGAGTCACGGTCGGTCTCGCTTTCCTGTGATGACTTTTTGAAAATTGAAAAAACTTTTGTGACTTGACGCGAGACACTACCGTGTCTCTTGATAACTATTAGGAAAAAATACAAGTAACATAAGCTTTATTTTACACGTTTACATGGTGTGACGTGACATTGTCGCGTCCACCGCTCAGACGATGGCTCGGCCGAGGGGAGGGTCGGGGATGGCGCCTCGACACGAGTAGGGGAGGGCTAATTGCGCTAATAACCGTTATTCTTTATGTAAGTTAGATGTAAGTGCGACAGGTGGTGCCGGAGCGTGGGATCAACGACGGAGATCTGTGACGACTTTCATGTCGCAACGAGGGAAGGACGGACGCTTGGGGAGCGCTAGGCGAAGTGGTTGGCCGACGGGCGGACCGCTGGGGCCCACCGCCGCGGAAGCGCAGGAAATGTCTCGCCCAGCACATCTAAGCCCGCCGCAGCAGACAGAGGGGTACGGCACCGCTACTTCAGAGCGGGTGCACGACCCAGACGCCTCTCCCGACGGTACCAAGGGCACCGAGCAGCTTAGCCACGGCCTGGCCAGCCGGGCTAGTTCTGAGGTGGGCCCGCACGTTGACAGCTTGAAAATGCCGCGGGCAGGCAGCGGACTGAGCGGTGCCGCGAGCAGGGCGGCACGCGCGACATATCGGCAGGGCGGAAAATCGCGAGCTTGAGGCGCTTGCGCGGGGGCCCAGCGTGGTCCCGCCGGGCCGGCCACTCGTCACTGTCGAATCAGCCGCAGCCGAGGAGCCACCCCCGGAAAAGTGTCCCGACGCAGCCGAGCAGCAGCGAGCGACTTTTGTAAGATCTCCACTCCGGTACTGCCGTTGCAATTAGAGCTCGATCTCGGCCAGAATAATTGTCGCGCGTGCTTATCGATTAGATTACCGCTGTATCGATCAGGTTATATCCTGCACGTGGCTACCGGCTCCCGCTGTTGCGAGTGCCGGTGAAATTACTCTTGCATTCCAGTGGAGTGTGTGATCGCGAAGCGGCCGAGATCGAGCCCGGAAAAGTCTCATAAAGCCCTCCTCGGAAGCTCGCGTGGCCGACAGTCAATTCGTGTGCGTGTGTGAAATTGCGTGTTCGTGAATAGAGGCGTGTCGTGTGCGTTGGGTGATATTGCGTGTTCGGGAACGGTCGCGTTATCGTGGGTTATCGTGTAGATTGTCGCGGATGTGTCGCGTTATCGTGGATTATCGTGAATATTGTCGCGGATGTGTCGCGTTGCCGTGGATTGTCGTGTGTATTGCCGCGGATGCATCGAGTATCGGGGTATAGCGTATAGCGAACCGCGTGTTTCGGGAGGTATTGCGCCGTACTCGCGGAGAGCCTCGCGGATATTTTGCGTCGTCTTCGTGCGGGCAAGTATCGTCGCGCTCGCTCAGCGGGGAGTTTCGCGGCCATGCGGCCGAGATAATTCGGTATCGTCGTGTGGAGTCGTGAGAGGATGAGAATCCCGACGTTCGGGTCGTCATCACGGACATTCGGTATCGCCGGATGAGCTCGATCGAGGCATTGCGTTGCCTACTCGCGGTTACGATCTTGCGAATTTTGTCGGGTATTCGCGTATGTGTCCTCGCGGACCATTTATCGTGTATTTGCGTGCGTGCCTTTGAGGGCTATTTGCCGTACATTTGCGTATGTGTTCCCGCGAACCTGTCGTGCCTTCGCGAAGGGGAACTTGCGTATTTATTTGAGTTTACTCCGTTTCGCATTCGTTCGTTGCGTAATTACCGCGTTGTGTTTCGTTTCGCATCGATTCCTGGCATTTATATGCACCATACATATGAAATATGTTATTACTCTTTATTTTATTATTTCTTGTGTGTTGATTGCGCTACGCTCCTTCCTCACCTCCCTCGATAAAGGACTGACGCCCTGAGTTAGCGTTGCGGACTCGCGTATAGGATTGAGTTAATGAAACGTGGTGCGCGTAATCGCACCTGGCGCCCATTGGAATATTTCGCCGGGGAAATACTTTCGCGGATACTGGGAGCTATCGTCTGCCTGTCAGGTAATTTGCGGCAGCGCCCCTTCGGCTAGCGAGACCGAAGGAAAACGGGTCGCAATGGGTACACTCGAGCATACACATACACACATAATACGCGCACATACAAATACATACGCATATACGTAATATTGTAGTCCCCTCGCCTCTTACGTTTGGGGTGGTTTATTAACGTGAGTCCCCTCACTTCTCATGTTCGGGGTGCTTTATTAACGTGAGCCCCCTCGCCTCTCACGTTCGGGGTGCTTTATTAACGTGAGTCCCCTCGCCTCTCACGTTCGGGGTGCTTTATTAACGTGAGTCCCCTCGCCTCTCACGTTCGGGGTGCTAGATTTCTGTTTTATTCTAGTAATCCATAACTTGTATGTTAACATTAAGGGTCTTCTGGGTCTGCTCTATGTGCTGCATCCATTGTTATATATAACAGATTGCTTTGAGGATATTTGACACATGGCTGATGACGTGCATAACCCAAATACCATAGTACACTCGCAACGTATGCACATGTACTAAGCGTTCTTGCTCCAGATTGACAAGTACAAGTAGTCCGTCTCTTTGCAGCTTATCTTGTATGTATCCTGGAGCTAGATTAACCTGATAAATACCTACTGTTAGACTTTATAGGTAATCTATATCAAGCCGCGGAAAATCGAGTACTTGATTATTTAATCTTTCTCACTGACAAGGGAACGGTCGGAAGTGTCCCTACCCGATTTGGATGCGCTTTGGATATGTTGTTGAGCATCAAAAAATATTAGACTCGTATTTTTTTTTCTGCGTATCTCGACGTATATTGGTTGAAAAAATCCCTAAAAAGTAACAACCGATTTGGATGCGCTTTGGATATGTTGTTGAGCATCAAAAAACATTAGACACGTGTTTTTTTTTAGCTGCGTATCTCGACGTTTAGGGGTTGAAACAACCTTTTTTTAGCTGCGTATCTCGACGTTTAGGGGTTGAAACAACCCCTTGAAAATAACGACCGATTTGGATATGTTATAGAGCATCAAAAAACATTAGACACGTGTTTTTTTTTAGCTGCGTATCTCGACGTTTAGGGGTTGAAACAACCCCTTGAAAATAACGGATTTTATAGTTTTTAGCGAATATCTTCGAAAATATAAGGCGTAACGACAAAACATTTGTACGAAATGTTTATGGCTTTTTGTGCTCTTTACAATGGCGTAATCAGATTTTTCAAATTTGTCACATTTTTTAATTTAACCCCACCCCCACCTATTATTTTTGCCAAATATAACAATTTTTCCAACGCAAATTTAAGAGCGTCAAATGCCAAATACATCCATGTGTATTTTTATTATGATACCATTATTAGATTTTTGGCAAGACGAGATGATATGTGGTATAGGCGTCGCGCTGTAGGTAGGTGTTGCGTTATTTCTGTTCAGTTGCGCCGTACGCTTAAAAATTTCCATTTCAACTCCGGGATGACCGAAAGCGCTGATGCAAAGGCTAGCGCAAGGCACTGACAGCGAGAGGTTAACGCTATTTCGAGAGTCCTAGACTAGCAACGGAATGTCGACTCCGACATTATAAATATCGCCGAATTGTAAGATCGGGCGGGCAGTCGCAAATCATAATTTAAACGAACACGTGCGTCACATTAACCGCTACAATAATATACTATCCCGCTTACGGCACAACAAAATCAACAACCAAATTCACGCATTTGAATATCATTCTGGAGGTGGAGTTGACAGGACCACGAGTGATAGAGACAGGGAGAAAGGAGAAAGAAATGGAATTAGAGAGAAGCGACTGGACAGAAGAAGGGAGGAAAGAATATCATGAGAAATGCGAAGGATGGTCGAGTACACAAATAGATACAGAAGATATTTGGAGGGAGATGAAAGAGAAAGTAAAGAGCGCTATCACGAAGCATAAGAAAAGGATAATATCATGGAGATTAGGAAGAAAAGAATGGTATAATAAAGAATGGAAGGAAAGGAAAAGAAGATTGAGGAGATTGATGAGAGACTGGAGGAAGGGAAGGATCGGAAAAGAAGAATATGTGAGGGAAAGAAAGGAGCACAAGGAATGGTGTAAGAAGCAGAAGATGAGGCACGAAAGCGAGGAAGAAGAAAAGAAAAGGAACATTAAAAACGAAGCGGAAGCTTGGAAGTATATAAATAAATACAGGAAAAAGAAAACTGAGGGGATAAGCGAGGAGATACAAATGGATGAGTGGAGAGACCACTTCATGGAAATGTTAGGAGGGACAAAGGAAAGAGTGGTGTTAGACATAGAAGAGGAGGAAGAAGAAGATGGCACGAGAGTGGAGGTAACAAAGGGAGTCGAAGAAATATCGAGGGAAGAGGTGATTGAAGTAATAAAGAAACTGAAGATGGGAAAGGCAACAGGAGAGGACGGGATTGAGAACGAGGCGTGGAGATTTATGCAAAAAGATGTAGGTGAAGAGTTCCTGCAGCTAATCAACAGAATATGGAAAGGAGAGGGCATACCGGGAGATTGGAATAAAGGCATGATTAGTCCAATATATAAAAGAGGAGAGAGAAACGACCCAAAAAATTACCGAGGAGTTACTTTAATGAATACGGCGTACGAAATATATGCAAGTATCTTAAATGCGAGGTTGGAGAAGGAGATGGAGGCCAAGTTAAGGGAAGTGCAATTCGGGTTTAGAAGGAACAGAGGAACGATGGATGCAGTATACACGGTAAACTATGTAGCGAATAAGGAGCTGAGTAAGAAAAGTGGAAAGGTTTTTGCATTCTTTGTTGATCTTAAGGCAGCTTTCGATAAAGTGGATAGAAGGAAATTGAATAAAATAATGAGGAAGATAGGAATTGAAGATAACTTGAGACGAAGAATAATGGAGACATACAAAGAAACGAAAAATGTAGTGAAGATAAGAAATAAAAAGACAGAGGAATTTTGGACAGAAAAGGGACTAAGACAAGGATGCCCGTTGAGCCCGAACCTATTCAACTTATACATCATGGATTTAGAGGAAGGAATGGAAAAAGGACAAGCCGGAGACCTGGTGATAGGGAAAGAAAAATTCTGGACAATATCATACGCAAATGATATAGTGTTAATGGCGACGAGAGAGGCGGAATTGAAGGAAATGATGAGGAGGCTCAAGAGGTATTTGGAAGGGAAGGGTTTGAGTTTGAGTCCAGAGAAATCAAAGATAATGGTGTTCGAGAAAGCTAGGGGAAGAAGGAAGAAAAGGGAATGGAAATGGGGAGAAGAAGACATAGAGGAGGTCAAAGAAATAAAGTATCTGGGATATATACTACAGAAGAATGGGGGAGCGAAGAATCATATAAAAGATAGGATGAAGAAGGCTACAATAGCGATGAAGAGGACATGGAGCATTGGAGAGAGAATATTTAAAGAAGATTTTGGAAGAAGGATGAAAATGTTCGAGGCACTGGTAGAAAGCGTGGCATTATACGGAGCTGAAATATGGGGGTGGCTATACGAAAGCAGATTAGATGTGATAAAAAGAAAGTATGTTAAATGGATTTTAGGATTGGATAGAAGAACCCCGAATTATGTAATAGCAGAAGAAACCAAAATAAAGGAAATAAAAGTAAGGGCAATAAGGAGAGCTGTGAGGTATGAGGAGAAGGCGAGACAGTCAGGAAAGAAAATAGTTCAAGCATGTATAAAGGATCTAGAGAGGAGCAGACCAAGGAAAGAAGAAAGTAATTGGGAAAAGAAGAGAAGAGAACTGATAGAGAGGGCAGGAATGGAGAAGGAACAGCTAAGGAGAGAAATGGAGGCGGGGGACCGGGAGGCGGTGGGGAATCTTGTAAAGAGAATAGAGGAAAAGGAGAAGGAGGAGAGACAGATAAAGATAAACGAGTCAAGGTACAATAGTAACTATAAAGAGATCTTAACAGAGGAGTTACCAAAGTATCTACTAGGAAAGAAGAAGAAAAAGGATAGAATGCTGATAGCCAGATACAGATGCGGAAGTGAGGTGAAAGGCAGTCAACATTGGAGAGAGGAGGAGGATAGAAGGTGCAGAATATGCCAAAAAGAAGAGGAGAACATAGAACATATACTAAAAGAATGTGAAGCGACAAAAAACGAGATACAGTTAAAAGAATTTTTAGGAGAGGAAGGAAAAGGACTAGAAGTAATGAAAAGGATAGAAAAGGTTAGAAAAGAGGCGGAGGAAAGGGATGGAGGGTGAAGAGTAGGAAGGGAAATTGAAAGACAGTTAGAATGTTGAATTAGTTTTAGAGTTAGTTAGGATGATCTAAGTGTTGTATAATATAAATGTATGTAAAAGAGAAAGATATATGTTTGCAAATTATGTTAGATGTTTGTAAAATTATGTAAGAGTTGACGGAAGTCATCCTAAGCCGCAAGGCAAGGATTAAATAAAATTATTATTATTATTAATAAAAATACACATGGATGTATTTGGCATTTGACGCTCTTAGCGTTGGAAAAATTGTTATATTTGGCAAAAATAATAGGTGGGGGTGGGGTTAAATTAAAAAATGTGACAAATTTGAAAAATCTGATTACGCCATTGTAAAGAGCACAAAAAGCCATAAACATTTCGTACAAATGTTTTGTCGTTACGCCTTATATTTTCGAAGATATTCGCTAAAAACTATAAAATCCGTTATTTTCAAGGGGTTGTTTCAACCCCTAAACGTCGAGATACGCAGCTAAAAAAAACACGTGTCTAATGTTTTTTGATGCTCTATAATATATCCAAATCGGTCGTTATTTTCAAGGAGTTGTTTCAACCCCTAAACGTCGAGATACGCAGCTAAAAAAAGGTTGTTTCAACCCCTAAACGTCGAAATACGCAGCTAAAAAAAAACACGTGTCTAATGTTTTTTGATGCTCAACAACATATCCAAAGCGCATCCAAATCGGTCGTTACTTTTTAGGGATTTTTTCAACCAATATACGTCGAGATACGCAGAAAAAAAATACGAGTCTAATATTTTTTGATGCTCAACAACATATCCAAAGCGCATCCAAATCGGTCGTTACTTTTTAGGGATTTTTTCAACCAATAAACGTCGAGATACGCAGAAAAAAAAATACGAGTCTAATATTTTTTGATGCTCAACAACATATCCAAAGCGCATCCAAATCGGGTAGGGACACTTCCGACCGTTCCCTTGTGAGTATATCTAGCTAGCAGATTAGCAATGTCTAATCGTGCTTGTACTACATTTGCTGTTCATGCTCGTTGTAACATCTCTCTAGCAGTTTCAACAGTGGCTCCCTGAATATGAATAAGGGGATGTTAATAATTGCTCCAGCGATTCTATAATAATCAATATCCTCTGCATTTTGAATATTAAACGTATATTCAAAGATTTTAAAAATCGTTCGAAGATGTCCATTTTTTGCCTCAATTATCCATCTGTTTTTTGTTACAAGTTTTGTATTGTTTGCATCTTCCGTTGTGAGCTGACGCTGCCCACGTTCAAGTAAAGCTGGCATTTTATAGTTAATTCCCAAATGCTGAAGAAGCGATATAACGTCCCTATATCCTATTGTTCCAGTAGACAAGCTGTTAATATGTCAGTTAATAGTACAGTTCGGAGATTATTATCAAGAAGGTTTGTATGCGAAAATATTGCCTTCGAAGCTATTAATAGAGTAGATTTTATAAATCATCATGTAACACTTTTCGCTAATGAACTGTATAATGAACAACCTAATATACCAAGAGCTATCGTTATATGTGCAACTTACGCGTACATTCACAAAAGCAGTAATTTTCGTGCATTAAGACAGTCTTATTCTATGCATAAAGACTGTCTTAATGCACGAAAATTACTGCTTTTGTGAATGTACGCGTAAGTTGCACATATAACGATAGCTCTTGGTATATTAGGTTGTTCATTATACAGTTCATTAGCGAAAAGTGTTACATGATGATTTATAAAATCTACTCTATTAATAGCTTCGAAGGCAATATTTTCGCATACAAACCTTCTTGATAATAATCTCCGAACTGTACTATTAACTAACATATTAACAGCTTGTCTACTGGAACAATTAAAAAGTACCTTTAAGAATTCATCTGATAAGCCTTGTCTCAACTTACATAAAAATATCATTAAATCTCTTCTCCTAATATACCGTAAGCCATGTCCTTCAGGAACTGCTTCGCAATATGTGAAAAGATCTTCAAATTGTTGTTTATTTATTGGAAACAAACATTCAAATTCTTCATCAGTTAACGTATCAGCGTCTTCCAATCTAGGACGCACTTGTACCACATTACGAAGTTGTTCTAAGAAAACTTGTAACTGCGGTCCACGAATAACATAAGGCTTGTTAGTTTCAGAGTTGTGAGAAATTAATTAAAATTTTAATGTAATTAAAGTTTAATTAAAAATTAAAAATTTAATTCTCAATTGAATGTTTTGAATTAAAAGTTAGATTATTATTTCTCAATTGCAAATATTCAATTAAAAATTAAAAATGTAATTTCTAATTGAATATGTAACAATGCGCCCCGAAACGCATTGTCCCCGAACATCAGCCGGATGCCGCCCGGCCGAATATCCGCGGGCGAGATAAGGCACGGTGTGCCCTTTATTTAAATCATATCCCGCGAACGGACTTACCGCGGCAACCGACTCGGAGCGCCGAGCGGTGCCGAAAACGGCCGAAAGCCGCCGAACGCAATCGCGGCGTCCGCGGGACGCCGCACTTCCCGAACGCTCCGCCGCTCCAGTCCGGCGCGCGCGATTGCCGTCGCGTATACCCCCGCCACTACGACATGCCGCCGCGGGTATATAAACCGCAAATGGTTAGTAACAAAGAGAGATTCCACCATGAGCCAGCAACCGATCCGACTGATTCTCCGCTGCTCACGGATCCTGAAATCCCGAACGCAAAGCCAACCAGGAGTTAGAGAGTCTTCTCTGGCTCTGCCGAGTGACGAATCTAGGCGGTTGACTCGATCCTCTACCTTAAAACCTGTGATACCAGAGTGAACCAGGGTAAGAGAGTATTCTCTTACTCGCCAAGGGTCTTGGTCACCCGGTGCCGCCTCCTGTCGAAACATACCGATGCGCAAGGATATAAAGAGTCCTCTTTATCTCCGCTAAGGATCTTAGCCGCTCGAGACTGTTTCCAGACGCGTTCCTCGCCGCGTACGCTTACCGGTGAGTCCGAAGTTGCGATCCCGCACCGACCATCACCGCATCAACACACAGCGTTCCGCGAGCCCGCGCGCCCGCCAATCCGCGTCCGCGCGTCCGTGCTCCGCGCTCCGCGTAGCCAATCGCTGGTCGCCATTCCGCTGCACTGTACATATCACCGTCATAGTCCGCGATCGTTGTATCTATCTGCGTTACGATATTCATACCGTCACATTCCGCGATCTCTGTATATATCTGCGATCTTTGTATCTATCTGCGTTACGATATTCGCGCCCTCGATCTCCGCGATTTCTGTATATATTCGATCTCCGCGATCTCTGTGTATATTCACGCCTTCGATCTCCGCGGCCAAACGTATGTACTTGATATTCGTAGAATAAATCTTGTTGACGTTTTTGTTTTAACCGAGTCTTGTGTCTTCCTCCGCGCCTACTTCGAACCCTGACCAGCCGCGAGCTAGATCCGCGCTTCGAAAGCTAGGTTGTTTTAAATATTTTGAATTGAGAAATAATATTTTAACTTTTAATTCGAAACATTCAATTGAGAATTAAATTTTTAATTTTTAATACAATTGTAATTCGCCAGTCTGAAATAATAAAATTAAGACGTATGAATCGGCCTAACTGGCAATAATTTATTACTCTATTTGTCATTATAGTCGTCAAGACAATACGACCGTAATTTGGTGTTCGATTATCGTCAAGACATACTTTTTAGCCAAGGATTTGGTCCTTATAAATTGATGTGATTTTTTATACTTACATAAGCATCTCATTTAAATAATTAAATTTATTGCAAAAAATATTACCTTAGCCAGGATTTGAACCTGGAACTTCCCTCATTCCGTGAAGGGTGTCATTGCACGACCGCATGACATTGCGGTTACTACCGTACCGCTTGACCATCACAACATTCACAACATTATTCTCCTATTAATCGACGCGTTCAGAAATATAAACAAAAATCTCGAATTAGTGACCGATCACCGGTCAGTCATCTGATAGACTTTGAACCAGAAAAACGTTTAACAAATATTCACTGTCGCAATCGATAATTATAGTGAAATAGTAGCAAGAACGCAACCGATAACAGGTAAGTGTTTATAATATAACGTGTAAAATGTAAATTCTTTTCGTGAAATTGTTTTGGCGATCTATTCATTGGTTCAGTCTTTAACTATTTGTTATTCCTTACGTGAAGAACATTAATAATAGATGCAACACTTTTACAGAAAGTTTATTTTGCCATAATAAACATAGACAATGTAGCATCATGTTCCTCATCTCAATCGTCAGAAATAGCATCAATAACGTTAAATAATACAGTCAAAATTAATGATTTTATGAGTGCTTTGAGAGAAAAATGTTTGAAAACGGCATATCTAGATGGGAAATTTTTTTATGTTGATTTTACAAAATCAAATCCAGATGGATCATCAATTGTTGCAAAAGGCATGAAATATCCTGATAATTCCAGACCCATTAAAGGATGCTTGAAAGGGTAATACTTAAGGAGAACTCCCTCCTCACCGATTTCGCTGAATTTAGGCTTAATCGACGCGTTTTTGTACAAAACGAACGAATCTGGCAGAAAAAAGTCCCGCTCTGCCCCGCGAAGCGAGATATTAACTGTTAAAGTTGACGACTATCAGGTTATGAAACCTGTCATACCGACGCAATGTAGCGACTGGTAGCGACCACGAACATGCCCTGCGGCCACATGCGCATGCTCCGTAGCCGCACGCGCATGCAAAAGAAGATCACGTGACAACTGTCTGCTTGGTAGTAAACAATTTCAAATGTTATTCTCTTTTGTTTTAATCTTATGAGTCTAACAGTCAACAATGCGACTGCACGAGTTTCTCGCTGTAACTCATAATAAAGAAAAATTAATTAGTTATTTAATCGAGCATCATTTAATTGCTAAAGAAATACAGTGTCCAAAATGTGATAATAAATTAATAATTGATACAAGTAAGCTCAGATTTCGATGCCGAAAAACATATTATGAAAAAAATTCCAGCAAAAAATATGTAAAAAAACAATGTATGTTCCAAACAAGTGCAAAATGTGATACGTGGTTTAGCAAATCAAAGTTAAGTTTAGAAACCGTATGCCGATTAACAGCATACTTTATTATGTTACGGCCTCCACGACATCAATTTTTGTGTACGGAATTACAACTTTCCGATTATTGATTGGGTTTCCTTTTGCCGAGAAGTAAGTATAATTTGATACATTTAATACATTAAATATAAATATGTTAAATGTATATTTAGTAAATTTATTTAAAAATGATATAGGTTTGTATATACTGGGCCAAAAAAAATTCGACCAAACTTGGAGGCCCCAACAAAATTATTGAAATAGACGAGGCTAAAATCGGCAAAAGAAAATACAACCGTTGCCGAATTATCGAAGGGAAATGGATCTTCGGTGGATACGAACGCGACTCAAGAAAAATATTTCTTGTTGCGGTTCCGGATCGTACAGAGAAAACTTTGCTGGAAATTATAAAAGAGTGGATTCTACCTGGGACGACGATAATGTCAGATTGTTTGAGGTCTTACAATTGTTTAAACAATGAAGGCTTCCAACATCTGACCGTTAATCATTCCATGAATTTCGTCGACCCAGATACCGGTAAGTATAAACTTTAAATAGTTTTACAAATGTTTGGGTTTAACTATAATATATTTAAGAAAAAAAAATAAAGAAATGTTGCATAAATGTATTGACAGTTTTTTTTATTTTTAGGAGCCCACACCCAGCATATAGAACGCGTTTGGAGAGAGGTAAGAGCTAATATCCCACGGTACGGAACACGTACTTCACACTTAGTGGGATATTTAGCAGAATATCTCTTCAAACGCGTTCATGATTACGAAGACCGTTTAAACAGTTTTTTCTGTACCATTGTGGAACTGTATCCACCGAAGATCCATGATGAAGCAGATATCTCAGAGCCAGAGGCTTCTACAAGTGCTACAACTTAAAATGAATATTTGCTAAATCACGTATCACATTTTGCACTTGTTTGAAACATACATTGTTTTTTTAGATATTTTTTGCTGGAATTTTTTTCATAATATGTTTTTCGGCATCGAAATCTGAGCTTACTTGTATCAATTATTAATTTATTACCACATTTTGGACACTGTATTTCTTTAGCAATTAAATGATGCTCGATTAAATAACTAATTAATTTTTCTTTATTATGGGTTACAGCGAGAACCTATATAGGTTAGTGAACGTGCTTTAAAAGTATTTAAGTGTTTAAAGCGCGTCACTAACCTATGTAGGTTAGTGACGCGCTTTAAAAGTATATATTATGCATATTATGCATTATATAAGTATACATACGTTTCAAATTCGCGCACTTTTGCATGCGCATGCGGCCACTGAGCATGCGCATGTGGCCGCAGGGCATGTTCAGTGCAGAGATGGTAGATTCAAGCCGCTTACAGCAAGCAGCAGCACAGCGCACACAAGCGAGCAGCCGTGTACGTGTGCGGCGGCTGTGCGTTCGGCATTCGGCCAGCTTCGAGCGGCCGAAGAGCGCAGACATACATCTGCCGTCCCTTTCTTGCTCGAGCTAGCGTCGTCAGCCACGAGAATCGTAAAATCCTATCGTACTCGGCTCGCGCGTCTTACTCGCGTCTTCGCGTGTCCCTTTTCGCACTAGGCGCGAGACATTATCATCGTGTCTCTTGATTATGTCACAATTAAAACGTGAAAATTATTAATTAAATAAATCTTTTAATTATATTGAAATTTATCCTGTACATAAAAGATATAAAATAAATACATTTATTTTATAATACATTTATTTAAATACATTTTAACAAATGATTTTCTTTAAATATAATATGTAAGACCCAGTAAATTTCATTGCAATCTCTGCTGTAATAAACTCTTAATATATTCATTAAAAACTTATTGTTGGTATAACAACTTTATCTTTTTCTATACGTATTCCGAGCATTTTCAAATATTGTTATTCTGGAAACAATATTTGAAAATATAATTAGGTGTATTTATATTATAGTATATGTATAATGTTTCCATAAATAATTACAAATTAATAAATATTATTTTTTTATTTTGCTCACCATATCTTCTCTTAGTTTATCATCATCTTTGAGTCTCTCATTAAATTTTATAAATCTAGTTAAATTATTTATCAATTGGGAGAGAAAGATTACGATTTTGAGGGAATTTATCAGCGTTACAAATTGGGTTTCTTTTCTTTGCATTAACTCGTTACAAGTGCTTGTTACTTTTCTTTTAAAGAATTGGATATTCGTCGCACTTTAAATTTACTATACCTTTTACTAATGTCTTTAGACCTGATATAATTTAGAATATGTAATTCAATTTTTCTGTATTAATAATTAAAATAAAAGAGATTATTTACATAAATATTTATTACCTAGATGTGATATAGTTCACACAAATTATATGAGAAAAATAAATATATTTTTATACATTTGTCTTCGACGAGCGTGATGAGAGACAGAGTCTCTTACAGATACACAGTGGCTCTTACAGACACAGTGTCTCTTACAGACATAGAGTCTTTAAGGATATACTCAGACAAATTTTCATAGCGCATAAACATAATCATAAGAAAATTGATTGGTCTATATACATATATATGCATAAGAAAATAGACCAATCCATTTCCTTATGTATACCCAGCTAACACAATAGCAAAACTGCTTAGCATTTGGCATCAATCTGCCGTCAATATGTTCGGTAAATATATTTTCCGAACATATTGACGGCAGATTGATGCCAAATGCTAAGCAGTTTTGCTATTGTGTTAGCTGGGTATGTATGTATGTATATGTATGTATGTATGTATGTACATTCTTGTGCGCTATGAAAATTTGTCTGGATATACTCTTAAAGACTCCATGTCTATAGGAGACACCGTGTCTGTAAGAAACACTCTATCTGTAAAGGCCTATCCAGACAAAGACTTGCATAGGTGCATAAGCATATGCATAAGGAAATGGATCCATGCAAATTTATCTGAATAGGCTCTTAAAGACTTCATGTCTGTAAGAAACACCGTGTCTGTAACAGACACTGGTGTATCTGTAAGAGACTCTGTCTCTCGTCATGCTCGTCGAAGACAAATGTATAAAAATATATTTATGTTTCTCATATGATTTTTGTGAGCTATAATGATATAGTTCACAAAAATCATATGAGAAACATAAATATATTTTTTATGCCTAGATAATAAATATTTATGTAAATAATCTTTTTTATTTTAATTATTAATACAGAAAAATTGAATTACATATTCTAAATTATCTGGTCTAATTCGGGCGCCATCGCCAACAGCCGCGGCCGTACCGCCGCGCCGCGAGAATCATGCCTACACGTGTATATTATATCTCGCCGCTTATATATCCCTTTTCATACTTAAAAATAAAATGGAAATATATTTTATATATAAAAAATATTAAGTTAAAGAAATAAAGAACAGAAAGAAGTAAAAATGATAAACGATAATAGAAATCCACTCTTGGCCAACATGTACGTTTTTTTTAAGTTTTGTTATTAATTTTTGAAAAATAACTTATTGATAATACATAAAGAAATTAATTAAAATTAAATGAAATATTATGTTTCTCATAATTACTAATGGACTATACGACTATACGTACATATCGCATTCAGAAGTAACGTTAAATTAGGATACTTTGCAATATTATTAGACTGATGTTTTAGAATCTCTTTCCAAATGTTATCAAAATTTAATGTGGAAAGATTCTTTTTTTCCTTAATAGTAAAATCATGATATAATGCAAGCCATTCTTCCTTTAAACTATTTTCATCAAAACCACTCAGGGTTTTTGTGATAAAAGAAATATCATTGAAATATGTTTCTCTGTTGCTGTCAAATAAAGCTACAGAAAGTTTAAAAACTTGTAATTTATATAAAAATACATCATGCATTGGTAACCTTTTTCTAATTTATTCGACAGCAACGACATAAAATTGCAAACAGTTTTGTCGAATACTTGATGGAATTACATCTGCATGTTCTTCTGTGATTAATTTATCAATATATTTCTTGCACTCTGATCCTAAATTAATATTGTTAATAGGTTTATGATTTTCCTGCTCAGAAAATATTATACTTGTAAGTAAGTCTTTTAATACTTCAGGTTTTAAAAAGTTTTCAGAAATGTCTATAAGAAACTTAAGGGATTTACAATGCAACAAGTGTATTCTTGTTTCCGCAGCTTGAAAGAAAGCATTATAAGCGTTAAATAAATTCAATACATATTTTAAAAATAAAAAATATGCTTTGACTTCTACATTATTCATTATGGATAATAAATGCATCCCAGACTTATTTGTTTTATCGCTAATGACCATTTCGTTAAGAAAATATTTTATAGTATCCCACGACTCGAGTAGTCTGTCGACACATATATAAGTAATGTGAAAGCCACCGAGTATCGCATAACTTCAAAATTTTGCGATTTTTTTCTTGGAAACATTCGCAAAATTCATCGAAAATAGCTGAACGTTTCGGACTGCCGTTAATATAATTTAAAATTTTTCTGAGGAATTCTTCACAGAATGGGGGTATTTTAGCGCATGCAGCGTGCGCAGCTAATGCAGCGGAATGGCATGGACATGAAAATGTTAATAAATTTTTGCACTTTTCTTGCAGTTTCTTTTTGAAAGATAAATGTTTTCCTGTCATCACAGACGCATTATCGCATGGCAGGGCAAGAATATTTGAAAACGGAATCTGCAGTTTATACATTTCGCATTCAAATGCATTAAATAATTTTTCTGCACTAGAATCTCTTGCATCAATATCAATTAATTGTACTAATTGCGACCGAGTGTCTAAAGTCTCGGAATCAACGTATCGTACAAAAAACGTCATTTATTTGTTGTTAGTTATATCTGATGTTTCATCTATAAAAATAGAAAATTTCGTATGCTGAATGTTCTTAACGACATGATCTGTCTCTACCGGGCATAAAACATTTGATATAATATTTTTACATTTTGTTCGACCCATAATCATGCTTTTCAATAGATTTGGATCGTCTACCTGTTGAAAAAAACTGAGAATCTCTGTTACAGTTTGATGAAGGATTTTTTTTTGCAACAAAGGCAGCAAATCTAATATCTAAAGATTTTATACGCTCATCAAACGACAAATGTGATTCATCAGTATTCAAATCTTCGTTCGATTTGTTCGCTTCTATATTACTTTTTCCAACTTATCTCTATGCATTTTGGATTCTGCGTGTCGATATATATGTGATAGTCCGCAAGTAATTAATAAATCACAAATTGAACAAAATGCTGAGTTGACATCATTTGGCATTTCACGTAACCGTGAATTCCTTTTTATACAAACATTGTTTTCTAAATTTTTGTTTATGATGTCCTTGTTCTGTGACATTTATACTGTTATTATCATTATCTTTAATATTTTCTATAATATTATTTTTGTGACACGCAGAATCCGCGTGTCTGGAAACATGCGATAAGCTGCACGAAAAATTTTTATTGCATATTATGCAATTATGCAAAATATCAAATGATACTTGACGTATCCAAGGCTTGTAGCGATAATCGCTAAGCCAAGCTTCTACAAATTTTCGCTTAGACATTGTTTTCGATTTATCACATGTTTCTATGTTGAAAGAAAAATAGAATGTAATAGAAAAAACGCAACAGAAAGAAAGATAGAAGTGAAGGCTCCTGCTGGCTCGCGGGCCAACTCCGCGTTTTCGCATGACAGCGTCACTTGGCAAAACTGTGAACTATAAGGACATGAAAAATGACACGTCAAAGCAAAATTATCCTTGCGATTTACAGCGTTATTCTTCATTTTAGTGCAGTGTTTTTACATTTAAAATTATTGTGATAGTGTTAAAATATACCGAAGATATCCACTTTATTGTGATTTAATATGTGCAAGCAAATACTTATTTCAATTCGGCAGCTGTCAAACGGCTTGTTTTCGTTCTTGATTAGGCAACATTCACTTCGACAAATGTGGATTACTCATATAAAAGGGGAATTTTCGGTGTATTTTACAAATCTATTTTATCGTTTACAGATGGTATTTTATTAAAAAGCATTTTTATTTTAGTGTAAATCGCAAGAATTTTCATGATATATTTTCATGATTTTCTCGCTTCTGACGTCATCAATCCAAGATGGCTGCAGTGAGTGAACAGGAGCCTTAAGATAAAAAAAGGAGAGAAAAAGAACTGTAAAAAAACGAAGAAAGAAGAATAAAAAATAGAGAAATATGAATATAAGAAAAATAAATAGAAATATTAAGGAAAAAGACGAAGAAAAATGATAAAAGTACTAAAAGAATACAAACAAAAATCTGAATAATAGAAATTAGAAAGATTGGAAATGCCGTGAAAAGGAAGAGTTCTCTACGCCAAGGATAAGATGCAGTCATGCAGAAGTCTGGATGACGACAAGACGCGAGTCTAGAAATTATTTAGAAATTACGCCGTTTCACGGATTCGCGGATTCGCTGCCGCGAATCGAAACGAAGATGAAAAGGATGAGTACACGAAAGAAGGGCTCACTAGCTCAGCGACAAACATTAGCCTAAGCAAATAAGTTGTTTTTTTACGGAAAATCACACGACTCGATTGCCATATGGAGCCATGTCAATAGATTAGACGGCAAAGGGGACACCTGATTGACGAGAGTACCTTACAAAAATTAAATGTTCTATTGCTTTTCATTTCTTTATTAATTAATGAGACGCTATACAAGTGCAAAGAATTAATAACATAAATAAAGCAATGTACTACACCAATATGTAAAAGTATTTTGTTTATATTCTTACATGGAGTTTACAAAGTATAAGTTTAACAGTTTAACATTTAATTTAATTTTTAATTCCATTTTTCTTGCACTAACAAAAAGTTATTTTTTCAAATTGATAACGGAACATTTTTAAGAAAAAGGCGTACATGTTGACCAAGAGTGGATTTCTATTATTATTTATTATTTTTACTTCTTTCTGTTCTTCATTTCTTTAACTTAATATCTTATATGTATAAATATATTTCCATTTCATTTTTAAGTACGAAAAGGGACATATAAGCGGCGAGATATAATATACACGTATAGGCATGATTCTCGCGGCGCGGCGGCGCGGCCGCGGCGGCTGGCGACGGCGCCCGAAGCCGGCCGAGCGCGCTCCGAAGCTGGCCGAATGCCGAGCGCACACGTACACGGCTGCTCGCTTGTGTGCGTATGCTGTAAGCGGCTTGAATCTACCATCTCTGGTTCAGTGTGGTTCAGTGTTGCTACATGTCGTCGGTATGACAGAAATCATAACCTGATTCTTGTCAACTTTAACGTTTAATATCTCGCTTCGCGGGGCAGAGCGGGACTTTTTTCTGCCAGATTCGTTCGTTTTGTGTAAAAACGCGTCGATTAAGCCTAAATTCAGCGAAATCGGTGAGGAGGGAGCTCTCCTTTAGTATTACCCTTGAAAGTATAATCTAACTTTATATCGCATCTTGGTAAACATGATCGGGCTGTGGATGAGTATAAAGATTATGTTAAAATAAAGAGAGCAAGAATTGATGTCTGCCGAAGAGTAACTTGCAGATTTTTTCAGGAAATATTTGAAGATAACGTGACTACCTATATTTTAGAAAACATGGTTCCTTTAAATACCGTAGAAAAGCCTGCTTTCAGAGAAATGTTTGATGGTAATTTATATGTAAAAAAAAATACTAATGTTTATGATATGTCAAATATGTCATATGATTTAACACGTTGTAGATTTTAAAATAAAAAGCGGGGATAAGACATCTCACACTATATACATTAAGCAAAAAAATAAATGAGCAATTTACCAATCAAATCATAGAGATCAAGGAAGCAATGAAAGAAACGTCCTACATTTGTACAACAGCTGACATTTGGACTGCAGCTAACTGTCGGTTTATGGGTGTTACAGTTCACTGGGTGCGTATATTATACTTTTAATAGTTATTGTGGAGAAGGATATTAGGTGAAGGTGCGTCGAGATTCTCACAATAACGATATCTTTTAGTTAGGTAAAATCTCGCTCTGTTTATTCATGCTCTATTTACAATATAATTAATTAATTGAATAATTCTTTAATGTGTGTGAATATGTGGACGTGCGTAATTGTGTAGGAGATTAATGTGTAGTGTTTAGTGGTGTGTATTAATCATCCCCAAATAGCTCTTTGATGAGGGACCTCTTTTTCGTAGTAAGATCCTTTTGTAGAAAGAGATCTCGTCCGGGAGTGCTCGGATTGGTTGGAGCAGGTAGGAGCCAGATGCGTGGTACTCGGGTCGGCAGGTCGATAAGGTGTAGCTTCCACGGCAGGAAAGTCTCCACCTTGGAGATCGGGAACGATCCCTCCGTCTTGACCAGGGGTACGGGAATCGGAACCGGGATCGGACTCGCCTTTCCGCTGCAGGATGTCTGTCGACTCTTACCGCAGAAAGTTAATGCCCTGCAAAGCAGGTATAAACGAAGGCCCCGGATGAGGAGCACACTTCGTAATCAAAAGAGTCATGTCAGAGGCCCTAGTAGTGAGCACGCCCTAACTGGTGAGCTTGAGAACGTTGGAGAAATTCTGCCGAGCTGCCCTAGATATAGGGATCGATGTCGAATCTTAATTACGCGAGAGAGTACCAGCGATGCGCCGCGTAGCGGACGCGAGTCGAACTTTCTCGCCGCGCGAGGCGTACCGTCGCGCGCTCGTGGCGGACAGCTGACCGCCACAGTTATCAATGAATTTAATGAGTACAGAGAGAACTTGAATCCCTGTGTGTGTGTGTGTGTGTGTGTGCGTGTGCGTGTGCGTGTGCGTGTGTGTGGTGTGTGCGTGCGTGTGCGTGTGTGCGTGCGTGCGTGCGCGCGCGCGCGCAACATACATATAGAATATATATGTACACGTTCGCATAAATTTAAATTCTTCTTGAAGATGTCTTTCTTTCCCTCTCTCATATATTGAAATATAAATTTTGATCCATTTTTCAGATTTGTCAAAAGACTTTGGAAAGGAAATCGGCTGCTATTGCGTGCAGACGATTTTCGGAAAGTCATACATTGCAAAATATTGGCTATTTACTGATGGAAATTAATATATATATATATATATATATATATATATATATATATATATATACCCTGCATAAAATGTCGGATTAAAAAGAATTAATAAATTCTGCTTTCTGATGCGAAGAAAGGGATTGAAAAGTATTGGTTCGCATAAAACTTTACCGCGCTGAATGTGAGACAGCAGTGGTTGATGCTTCGCATTGAAAAGTATTGGATCGCATTCAATTCACCCAAAAAAATATTCTATCATTTATATTCACCCGGCATAAAAAAAATTATTTTTTTCGAAATTTTATTACTATTTTATAACTAAATTTGTTTCTTAAGATGAAGTCTATGATTATAAATATTTTCTCGTATTTGAAAAACACACTTACCTTGGTGGGATTCGAACTCGGACCTCGGGACCTCTGGATCGTGAGCCAACTGCCTTACGTGGTAGACTACTTCTTAATTTGATGTAAGTGTTATATATAGTCTACATATGTCATAACCAGCGCAAATATATAATTTTTCAAAAAATTAACTTAAGAAACAAATTCAGTTTAAAAAGAGTAATAAAATTTTGAATTGGATATATAATATAATATTTCTTAATGTCGGGTGAATGTCAGAAAACAGTGCCGGCTCATTTTGAAATTTTGTGTTCGTAAATATATTTATAAAAAAAGTATATTTATAAAGTTAAAACATTCTTATCAAATCCTTACAAGGGCCTCATTAGACAAAAATAAGAAAACCTTTCTTATGGCATCCCTAATTAATAATGGTCGGGATCTTATCCGGGATTCGACGGGATAATGAATACATAGCACGAAGCATGCCGATCCAGCCGATCTTGCGTTTCAGCACTGCTGCTACTGCTGCTAGGCGTGTGATGGGGGTAGCGCACACAAGGAAAAAGCTGTGTACGTGTGCGCATGTACAGCGCTATCCCCACCACGCGCCTGGCTGCGGTGTTGAAACGCAAAATTTTAACAAATACGAGCTTATATCGCATATACATATATATAAAATTAACATAATGTTTTTTAAATCATGTTTAACTACAATAATTAAATTATTTATATTAAACCAATTAATAATTTTTAAAATAAGTACCCTTATGGAAAAATACACTCAACTTTTGGTGTTAACCGTTAAAAAAACACCAAAGAAAAATCCTTAAAGTTGGGTGTGATTTCGGACCGTCAATTGAAGGTTAGCCTTCAATTGGTGATCCAAAATAAGGGTTTTTCTTTGGTGTTTTTTTAACGGTTAACACCAACAGTTGAGTGTATTTTTCCATAAGGGTACAGCGGTCACCCATCCGAGTCAGTACCGCACCTAACGTCGCTTGACATCGATGATCGAACGGACTAGTGGCGATTCTTTGATTCTAACGCTTCCTTGTTGTTTATACTCCTATATAACATATCTTTATAGCGTTCAAAAATCGTGTATTGATAATAACTGATAAATATTAAAAATAATAACGCAATTACAATTAATGTACAATAATTATTAATATAAAATTCGTATATTTAACATAATATAATATTAATATAATAACGTTAACAACATGCATGAGAACGCCTAAAGACGCTACCTGACAAAATAAAGAATTTATCTAATAAATTGAAAAAAAATTAAGAATCAAATTTAAAGAAACATAAATCTAAAAGAAATCTATTCTTTATGTATGTGTGTGCATATATGTTCACGGAGTAAATTATAGTACTATATTATCAATACTCGATTAATAATAATAATAAGGGCCGTCCATTGACACTTAACGAAGATTAACACAATAACCTTTAAATGACACCCAACGATAAAGGGATCATGGCTGATGAAATATGCACAAAGCGTCTACACAGTTTAACCAGAAAATATAAAGAATTATCAGTATATTAATATATCAGATATTGATGATTGTTCGACAATAATGGACTATTCTCAGTATCTCCGGCAAAAAAAAACCCGTTTTCATCGGAGTTCTAGCCGGTTTTGCTTCATTCAGTTGATAAAGTTGAAGTAATTGTTCAATCTTGGCTTCTTGACTTAATAAGATATCTCCATTCTTGTTATGTTCCACCTTGATGCCAAGATAATATGATACCTTGCCTAGATCACGAATTTCGAAATGACTGCTTAATCTCTTGCTTATTTCTCTAGTAATGTTAGCAGTCTTTCCAGCTATTAACAGATCATCAACGTAGAGAAGAATATAAGTAATCGATTTATCTTTCTCTACACGTGTATATAAACATGCATCCGCTGTACTACGCTGAAAATTAAGCTTTGTTAATACATCTGTTGCTCGACGATTCCAAGCAAGTGCGGATTGTTTAAGACCGTATAAACTTTTTCGAAGTTTACACACTTTATTTTCCTGACCCTTTTGAATAAATCCTGGTGGTTGTACCATGTAGATTTCTTCTTCTAAAACGCCGTTGAGATAGGCGCTTTGTACATCGAGTTGTTGAATATACATCTTCTTTCTGGCAGCGGTAGCTAATAAAACTCGAACTGTATCATACCTGACAACAGGTGCATAGGTTTCGTCATAATCCTCGCCAAACTTTTGTGAGAAACCTCGTGCGACTAAACGAGCTTTGTAAGTATGAGGACGGCCATCTGCATCGAGTTTCGTCTTGAACACCCATCGACACGAGACGGTTTTTCGCTTAGGTGGAAGATCAACAAGATCCCAAACTCGATATTTGTTGAGCAGCTTTATCTCTCGTTCTGCAGCTTTCGTCCAAAGCTCCCTCTGGCAGTGTGGTAAATGCTGAACCTCTTTCCAATTACTAGGCTCAGCATTAATAGCTGACACCAATCTTGCTGATTGGGTGGTCGTCCAGCTGTAGCCCGTTTAGAACGTCGCAATTCTTGTGTTGAAGAGGAAGAAGATGCCTCATCTTGAATCTTCTCAGGAACATTTTCAATCTTCTTCTCAATAACAGGGACATTTCGAACAGAAACGTCTTCTTCAGGAACATCTTGAACATTTTGAACAGGAACGTCTTCTTCAGGAACATGATTAGGAAAGTCTTCTTCAGGAACATAATTATCTTCTTCAGGATCATCTTCTTCATGATTGTCTTCTTCATCATCTTCTTCAGGAACATGATTATCTTCTCTTCCGGATTCAACGCTATTATATTCTTCATCGCTATCATCATCATTATCGTCGCCTGAATTTAATAATGGTTGAGTAGGAATTGTAGTTCTCGATGGTCCATCATCATCATCGTCATTATCTATATCAGGATGCCAACCACCTCCCTCTGTTTTTGACTTGCTTCGAGATTTGTGATTATAATCTTTGTTGTTCATACCAGGATGCCAATCTCCCTCTGGTTTTTCGATCGATTTCTTCTGCTCAGTAGAATTGTCAACAATTCTAACAGTATGACTATACCATACTTTATTAGTCTTTGGGTTTAAAATTCGATATCCTTTTACATCGTCTCCATATCCGACCAAAATTCCTTCCACAGTCTTGTTATCCAATTTTCGACGATGTCTTCGTGGCATAAGACTAAATACCTTGGCTCCGAAGACTCGAAGGTGACTGAAATCAGGCTTCTTTCCTTTAAAAAGTTCAAAGGGAGTCTTATCAACGCATGCTGTTGGCAATCTATTCTGAAGATAAGTAGCCCACAAAACAGCTTCGCTCCAGAATCTCTTGGCCATCTTTGCGTCGATCAGCATACAACGAGACATTTCCACCAAACTTCGGTTCTTGCGTTCCGCAACACCATTTTGCTGTGGAGTATAAGCAACTGTGAATTGATGTTTAATGCCACGTTCTCTCAGAAAATTTCGAAGTTCTCTGTTGACATATTCACGTCCATTATCTGTGCGAATGACTTTAATTTCACGTTCAAAATATGTCTTCAGTTGACATAATCCTTAACAGCTCTAGTGACTTCATTCTTTTGTTTTAAAAGTTTAACTACTGTATAGCGTGAATAGTCATCAATGAACGTCAAAATATATCGATTACCTCCTGCAGATGTCACCGGAAAAGGACCACAGAGGTCACTATGTATTAATTCAAGCGGTTTTTCTGTAGTACTTTGACTGTTTGGAAAAGATTTAGTAATTAATGTTCCTTGAATACAACACTCACAGATTCCATTGAGATTATCATCTGCTCGAAATTCCAAACCAGTGACAAGTTTTCTGCGAACTAACTTCCGAATTGCAGCAGGATCTCGATGACCGAAACGACGATGCCATTGATGTAACGAACAGGAAATCTTCGAAACACGTGCAATCTCTTGTTTGGATAAAGCTCGAAACTTGAAGAGGTTTTCATCCAGATCGGCTTGAATCATTACTTGAGGTGGTCCGTCATCCCTCTTAGTAGCCACAGTAGCAACTTCATCTTCGAAATGAACTGCCAAATTGCTCTTCAATGCTCGCGAAACCGATAAAAGATTCTCCACCAAAGTAGGTACATGAAATACGTCATTTAGCTGTAGTCGTTTAATTTCTCCAGATTTTAAACGATGACTGATAATACCAGAACCAATTCCGGCAATCTTCGCACAATGTCCGTCAGCATTAGATATAGTACCTTTTAACTTCTGGAAAAAAGAAAAGAAGTTACGATCATTCGTCATATGTTTCGTCGCTCCTGAATCCAAACACCATGCAACTGAGTCAATCTTGAGTTCCTTAGTGTGAGTTCGAAGTGATTTCTCGTTGTGAACTACTGCATGAAAAGCTGAATCCGCCTTGTCTTTGTCCTTGTCTTTCTTCGGGGCTCGACATTTTGCTGCTAAATGTCCTCGTTTACCACAATTATAACAAGTACGCGTCTCCTGGTTACGATTATTATTATTATTATTATATGTTTTTCGATTATTTGACTTACTGATTGCCCCTCGATTAGACTTATTGGCCATAGCAGCTACTTCCATTATATCTGTACTTGAAGCTTTTTTTCGATCCTGACGTCGCTCATACTCGGACTTAAGCTTCTGAATTACGTAATCAGGTGTCAAAATTTCAGGTGGACTTGATTCTAAACCTGAAATAAAAGTTTCCCGGCATTGCTCCGATAATGTGACAGACGAACTATTCATCTCGTACTTCTCCCCCGGCGCGTTGAATTCGAAAAACTAGATCTTGCATCTGATCTATGTACTCGGCCATGATTCCGGATGTCCACTTTGATTGTATAATTTTTCTATGAAGATGATGTCGAGAACTTACGTCGAACAACGGTCGAATATATCTTCTCGAAAACAGTCCACATTTCGTGTGCAGTACGAAGTCCTACGACGTGCTTAAGTTGAGCATCCTCGATTCCTAAACCGATGGTCGACATAGCTTGACGATTGAGCGCAATCCAATTTGGAGTTTCCTCTGTGGGCATTGCCTTTTCAGTGACTTCCCACAGATCTTCCTTACAGAGAAGAAAGAACATCTTCTGTCGCCAATGATCATAATTCGTCGAATTCAGCAAGCGAAATCCATGCTTGGTAAAACCGCTACGATCGTTTGAAATATTCTCCGTCATATTCTTGTCACGACAAACACAAAATCGACAAACACCATCGATATTAACCGGTTTCACTGCCTTTTAAATATTCGTTTTTTCGGCTTCGCGTCCTGGGCCCATAACCTGATGAAATATGCACAAAGCGTCTACACAGTTTAGCCAGAAAATATAAAGAATTATCAGTATATTTTAAATAAACGTTTTACACACACAGAACGTTAAAGACAGATAGATGAGATGTTACAAACAAAAGACAATTACGAACATAGTTCACGGTTCTACTCCATATACCCGGAATGCGACAAATAAACCCTTTATAGTTAATCGCGGAGAGACGCTAAATACAAGTTTTCTAACAATGGCGATACTGATTAAATCGACATAGAACATTAAAGGTTAACACCCTGTTAACACCGAACCAACATCCAACGATGAGGATCAATCTCCAACCTACACTAAACATTAAGGCTTAATCCCCAACCTACACTTATCATTGAGAATAAACTCCCAATATACACTCATCATTTAGAATTAAACCCACAACTTACCTAAACCTTAATGGTCAACACTCAATCTACACCTAAATTTAAGAGTTGACACTTAACTTTGATGGCAAACACTAAATTTACGCCCAAATTTGAGTGTCAACTCGCGTAAGTTTAGTGTTAACACTTAACTTTGGGTATTAACTATCGAAGTTGAGTGTACTTTTTCATAAGGGTAATTTACCTGACAATGAGACTAATTGTTCCTTATCCACTAATTATTAATTTTCAAATAAGTAATAATTTATGTATTAAAAATAATTAACATACTTCGGAGAAATCTTTATTATGCGATAGTGTCTGTTACACGTGCATATAAATACGATAGATTTTTCAGAAAAATAGTGCCTCTGTCAAACCGTGCATAGATACAGATCACTTTTTCGTTCTCTTTAACTTTAGCAACTTTTACAAGACAGCATATACGTACGTATGCGATTTTGGATACACCTTCTTTCTTAGAGTCTGTTCACACGAGGCGGTTTTGACGCGCGGTTGCGCTGCCGCGCGTTATCGCGAGGCGAGGTGCGACAACGCGCGCGTACCGCCTCGTGTGAACAGGCTCCTTGATCTCCTCGATCAGCATCAGCTCCCTACCGTCAATATATATTTCACAATCTATCACGCGGCGACGGTCACGTTCGTCACTATTTCTAGGTTATAACTGACTGACAGCGCGCTGAACGCACTGACTGCACTGAGCGCAGTACGCACACGTACATATATCGATATATTAACTCGAATGGATTTACTCACTGGGTTGATAATACCTGATTTACCTACTAGGTCGATAAAAATGTCGCCACACACGCGGAGAAGTAATAAAAAAGTATATATATCGATCGACCTGATTATTATCTACTAGGTCGATAATAACGCGCACACGGTTTATTATTAGAAGCGATATTAGCGCCTCATAGTGTCGAAAAAATGAAAGTGACACGGGACGACGATAATGACGTATCTTAATCGAAAATATTTACATTTTGGACTTTGCATCGTAATATCTCCGTTCGTAGGGCATGTAGAGGAAAAATTAAAACACTTATTTATAAATTCGACCCCAAGCTATCGATTGAGCCTACTCAGAACTCGATCCGTTCAGTCATTATCGAGATTTCAAAATCTCGGGTACTTACAACTCGTCGCGTCGCGTAAAAGAGTCCCGGTGCGTCTCGCTCCGCGCGTACTTGGTGCGAGACACTACCGTGTCTCTTGATAAGAAGCGCGAAAACTAAGTACATGAAAATTCAACAATATCTATTAAATTTTTGCCTTACTAAATAGATGAGTCTACAATATACTAAAAATAGATACAGAAAAGATTAGCAAGACCCCTACGCAAGGTAGGGCGTTGCCCCTCTTCCCACAACCACCCTCCCTGCCAACGCCTGTTTCACGACAGTTTTTTGTACCAGATTAAGTCTTGTTTTCGTAATAGATGTTGCTTTTGCAATAGAAAAGTGTTATATCAAAGTCGGGGGGCTCCGCCCCCCTACCCTCGCCGGGGAACTTCGCCCCCCTGGACTCCCCCTAGGCGCTTTGCCCCCAAATCTCCATCTAGTAGGCTATTGCTTGGAGCTAAAAAACGACGCTCATTCGGAACTAATTCTTTAATGGAATTTTATTGATTCATACGATCATTTGACATTAAAATAAGTTAAAAAACGAAAATGCTATTAAATTAAGGGGTGCACATCTGAGATATTAAGGGGTTAGAATGCCCTGGAATAAAAAAAATCGATTTTTTTTTGGCTTAAAAAATTCTTTGATCCCTCTAGAATAAGGGACAAAAGGTCTCATACCTGCCAAAAATCGTTTTCATTGAAATTTCGAGCTTTTACCCAAGCGCTCCGGAGTGCGCTGAAACGCCTACCTGCGGCAAATCGTTACCTGCTCGGCGGGCACAGCGTAATGATTTATCATTCAATTTTGAACTTCTCTAATACATTAACGACACCAACAGATGTCGTTAGAAGTACTTTATAGTCAGTCAGAAGCATTTTCAACAGACAGCACGCCAGTATTGAATCATTTTATAGCCATAGTTTCGAACAGCTGTCGTCATTTCGCCGTTTCCCGCGTGGTCGAACGTATCGTGGAAAGTTGAAAATTGTCGGAAAATGAAGCGTACGCATTCTGGCAAAAAGGGTTCACGTGAAAATCCTGGACGACCTTCAAGAAGTAAAAAAAGACCGCCGCCACCGAATCGACATTCGTTCAAGAGCGAAACCGCGTCGACGAGTGCTTCCGCGAAAAAATTACAAAGTGACTTGGAGGAAGTGCCTGTAAATGCTGGCTACGGATACCGTTTGATTGTGTTTTTAACATTTTTTTCAACGTTGAGTAAAATGGTGAAATGCAAAGAGTGCGGTGGAAATATCACTTTTTCTGAATCAAGTATTCGCGGACTTGGATTCAAGTTAGTTGTCAATTGCGTTAAATGTGAACCACGCTACATCCTCTCTTGTCCGCTCATAAAAACCGCGTACGAAGTCAACAGGCGTATCGTTTTCGCTATGAGACTTCTTGGAATGGGTTACGATGGCATTAAAAAGTTCTGTGGCATAATGGACCTCCCGAAAATCTTCAACAAAAGCGTTTATTATGATGTGATGAGTAATATTCATTGTGCGTCGAAAGCCGTTGCCACTAAACTGTTTTCTGCAGCCGCTGCTGAAGAAAAACAGTTGACGGAAAATGCCGAAAATGGAGCCGAATCGAGAGGGTTAACAGTTTCTGGCGACGGAACATGGAGGAAACGCGGCTTTTCGTCGCTGCAAGGCGTGACAACTGTGATCGGCTCTTACACTGGAAAAGTGCTTGACCTCGTGGTGAAATGCTCGTATTGTAAACAGTGCGAGTATTGGAAATCAAAAGTAGACACATCGGAATTCGAGGAATGGTCGGAAACCCATCCGTATGGCGACGATTTTAGTATAATAAAAAAAGAATGTGCTGGCCATGTACAAAAACGAATGGGGGCGAGGCTTCGGAAATTGAAAAAAGATAAAGGACTCGGCGGAAGAGGCAAACTGACTGCGAAACTTATTGACGAGCTGAGCGTTTATTACGGATTGGCAATACGAAGACACGCAAATTCCGCGGAGAACATGAAGAAGGAAATCTGGGCAACATTGAAACATAAATCGTCGACCGATGCAAAACCACAGCACGATAGCTGTCCGCCTGGGAAAGACAGCTGGTGCACCTGGCAGCAAGCAAAAGCGGAGGATAAACTCGCCGATTACAAACATAAACCGGCTATCGCCAATGATGTTGTAAAGGCCGTCACTCCCATATACGAAGAGCTTAGCAACGACATTTTGTTATCGCGATGTGTCGGCGGATTCACACAAAACAACAACGAGAGTCTCAACGCTATGATATGGTCGTTTGCTCCGAAACGAGTGTTTAGTGGCGCAAAAACAGTTGAAGTGGCATCGTATTTTGCAGCAAGCATCTTCAATCACGGCTACGAGAGTATCCTGCAAATGATGAGCGTCCTGAATTTGCAAATTGGGCCAAATGCCGTTGAAATGTGCAACAAAGCAGATGAGTTCAGAATTTCGGTTGCTGACAAGCGGTCGTTCGAGACCTCCAAAGAAGGACGAATTGAGAGAAGAACAGCACGATCGGCTCTCGAAGATAATTTTCGCGAGCAGGAAGGTTCACTGTATGACGCAGGAATGGCTGATTAACGGTAAGACGCTTAAAATGCAATTTTTCACTCAAAAAACTAGTACCAAAACTTTAAACGCGTTTTTCTCAAAACTATGCTTTTCAAAACGGTGTACACGATATCTCGAGTTCTAATCGATGAATCGACTTGAAATTTTGCACACATATTCTATGGAATAGTAGTTTCGGAATGACGGACGATTTTATCATTATAATATTTTGTTCAATAATTATTAATAATAATAACATGTCATTTGGGTCCAAAAATGCAGTGAAAAATTCAGGAATTTTTTTCTTGGCGTCAAAAACGAGGAGAGAAAAAAAGCTCCGTCATTCCGAAGACAATACAATATAGTTAATGACGATATTTCTTTTTTGTTTCAGACCACCCACATTTCAGAAACCATGTACACCGTCTGAAAAGCATAGTTGCGCGTGAAGGAGTGCCTCATCGCCATTTTGAAATTTTTTTACACCAAAAAATTTGTACATGTTCTTGAAACCCTAATAAAGATAATGAAAAAAAAAATCATTCATGTATCACCGATATTTTGTCTGAAATTAATTCCTGAAAATTCGCCTGTTTCAGGGCATACTAACCCCTTAACAAAAAATATAATTTTCCATTGTTTTTAAAATACCTCGAAAACGACGCAAAATGCGAAAAAAGTACAAGAGAACTTTTTTGTAGGAAATAAAATTTTGCATCGAATACGTATATAAAAAATTTTTTCCGATATCAGAAACCCAAGAAATAAAATTAAAACGAAATTAAAAAATAGCGAACATTTGGGAAAAAAGATTTTTTTCACATTTTTGCGTACAACTTTTTTTCTAGCAGTCTAAGCGATTTTTTCATTCTGGAATAAAAGAAAGTAGACATTCTAACAAAAAAAAATGCGGGGTCGAAAACATTTTTACGATCAATAGTGACCGAGATATCGTTCACGCAAATTGAATAGTTTTAGTCGGTTTTTCAGTGTTTTGCTTTTATTTTAATTTAATGTTATTTAAACTGGTTTTTAAAAATAATTATTAATGAAAATACATAACTTTTATGCGTCGTCTACAATAGCCGTAAGAGTATGCAGTAAGGCATAAGCAGTAAGCTATTGACTAATAGGATTTTTACAATCCAAGAATAATCGACTGTGTTGGTATGGGCAGGGTTGGTCAATAGTTTACTGCTTACGTCTTACTGCATACTCTTACAGCTATTGTAGACGACGCATAACACTATAAACAGATATTTTACTGCCTTTTATTTGCCACTGAAATGGGGCTGGAAGTCGACAAAGAATGAATTAATACCTCTTCATATGACTCAGGATCCTGCACCACAATCCTTGCTGACGCTTATAGCCTGCAAATGTATGTACTGTCACGTACTTTTGCACTCCCGGAACGGTCCGGGACGTGTGACGGATCAAAAGGGGAAAGGAGAGCAGGGTGATGGGCCTCTCCGACGATTTCCTCGCACCTCCGATACCCACGAACCGAAAATTTTCTGTTGGGCGCCAGACGCGTGATTCGCGTCCACGAAGTCGCGAAAGACGAAACTAATTCGGGGTGCGAGAAAGTAGCCAGCTCAACCTACGACTCAGGGCGGGGTGGACGAAGGGCGGCGCGATATCCAGCGGGGTGACATGAAAATTTCATAACTCCGTCAGATAACAAAAGAAATAGAACATTTATTGTATAGAGCGGTCGAGGGAATAACATAAAATACCCCTCCGGCTTCGAGTAAACGTAAGATAAATCAAATAAATAATGCCAGGAAGTAGCCGGTGATCGTGCGTTCGGAGTGGTTTAACAGGAATGATGTGAACACGGACATTAGACCGACGCGGAACATTAATTTTGGTTATAATCGACGCGCGGAGGCGCGGTTCTCACACAATTCAGAATAATATTCGTACCTAATTAACGCGAGATGCTAAAAGTAACGAGGAACGTCGCGAAACGGGACGTCACGCTCGGAGCGCGTGAACGCCACATCCGTACGAGAATTCAGTCGCCAGTGTATCTCAATCTACGCAAAATAAGTCCGCTCGGGCGCGACAGGGAGGCGCCGAGATATTCGGCACGACAAAGACCATATAGATCATTAGGGTTAGCCACGGAATTGCCGCAACTAAGGGCCAGACGCTACGAAGGGCGGACGCAATTAATATCTAACGCAACGATTATTCGATAGGACAAGGAATACTATAACTAACGCGATAACGGGACTACCGCGAGCAATGACGGAACGCCATACGAAATTAACGCAAATAATCTCTGAGCGCGAGAGGCGTCTAAACGCGGGTACTCTCTCTACGCGAGGACGAGCCTAGCCGACTTAACCAATCGGCACGAACGGTGATTCGCCACCATTATTTACGCGATCGACACTCCAACGCAAGAATTCGGTTTGCCCAAAAACGGTATTCTACCCCAATCGGGACGCTAACCCCGACGCTAACACGCACAATATATTCTAACGCAAAAGAAACGGTAACGCAATATACAACGGGCCGGTTCGCACGCGGCCGTGCACACCAAGGTCGCGAGAAATGGCATACTCGTAATATCGACTCATTAACGCGCCTATCCCGATCTCCAGAGGTCCACGATAACATTTCTACCGCGATTCCGCGGCCACGATACCATCCCGAGGCCCTTCGCTCTCGTTGTCGATCGCGAAATTACCCTCGGTCTCAATTACACACGTTATCCCGAGCGAGAGCGTGTACCGGAGGGCGGTGTCGTGGCTTTACATTTCGATAGTGATTACGGGCAACCTCACCGGTGATATGCCTCCGCCTGGGCTCCTCGCCGTCGCCTCGTCTCTCCAGCCAACGCAAGGCAGAACACAATCTCAGTACCCGACTCGGGGCGGCTATCGCTGATCTCGGATAATGCGTCTCGACACACCGAGGAACGACCAGAGAGTGATATTAGGGAAAACGCTAAATCCGCTCGATTGCGGGATCGATACAGTACCCCTCCCGTAGGGGCGCGCCGACCAATCGGACGTGAGCTTGCACGCCCGCGGTGTCCCGGCGCAGGGCTGTCGCTAAGAGGCCCTTCGGGGGCGCGCAACGGTCCCTCGGCGGCGTACGGCTCCTCCAATTTTTGCCCTGGGCGGCGGACGGAACTTCGCTCGTGCCGGTGTGTCTCCGGTTTGACCCCGGGGGTGGTGATCAGTCACCCCGTAGGTCGGTGTCCCTTTGGAGAGAATTGCTGAAGCCGGGTTTCCTCCCAGGCGCCTGGGGTCCCGCTATTGACGGCCTTGTCCGTCGCTGTCGCCCGTGCCGCACGCCTGCCGCGTTGCCTTCGCCAGCTCGTGACATCAGCTGCTCCTGCTCTCGCCACCCCTCCTCGGTCCCTGTTTATCCTTGAACTCCTTCT
Organism: Temnothorax rugatulus; assembly: GCA_035220575.1. Taxonomy (NCBI): domain Eukaryota; kingdom Metazoa; phylum Arthropoda; class Insecta; order Hymenoptera; family Formicidae; genus Temnothorax; species Temnothorax rugatulus. The sequence continues at coordinate 19,472 of JASTWL010000453.1, read as the reverse complement.
CCTCGTATTCCCGCGGAGGTTCGCCGTGGTGTGGGTGAGGTGCTGCGCGTATTACAATTCATACAAAAAAAAAAAAAAAAAAAAAAAGGAATCAGAAGGCGGAAGCGCGATAAGATTTTTGACCCCTGGAGATCTCGTGGTTGCCTCTCTGGTTCGTCCCTGGGCGCGGAATTTCGCGCCTTGTGACGGCGGTGGGGCGCCGCGACGATGCGGCGGGCCGCAACGTCACAGTACGAAAAACTGTCAAGTGAACTGTGGTTGCAAGAAACTGGGCATACAATGTTCAATTTTTTGTAAAGAGTGCCAAGGTGTCAACTGTAAAAACACCAAAACGTTTGAAACTTATGATGATGTTCACGATGATGTGGACAAAGTAATCGACATGGAAATTGAAAATTGTTTACGTTGTTGTGCCTGAAAAAGACTTTTCTTAAGAAATACATGTGTTTTCGTTGATAATTGTAAAAAAACCAGTTTAAATAACATTAAATTAAAATAAAAGCAAAACACTGAAAAACCGACTAAAACTATTCAACTTGCGTGAACGATATATCGATCACTATTGATCGTAAAAATGTATTTGACCCCGCATTTTTTTCGTTAGAATGTCTACTTTCTTTTATCTCCGAACGAAAAAATTGCTTAGACTGCTAGAAAAAAAAGTTGTACGCGAAAATGTGAAAAAAATCTTTTTTTTTTTCAAATTTTCGCTATTTTTTAATTTCGTGTTAATTTTATTTCTTGGGTTTCCGATATCGGAAAAAATTTTTTATGTACGTATTCGATGCAAAATTTTATTTCCTACAAAAAAGTTCTCTTGTACTTTTTTCGTATTTTGTGTCGTTTTTGAGATATTTTAAAAACAATGGAAAATGATATTTTTTGTTAATTTCTTAGAAGTGCATCCCTTAATTTAATAGCATTTTCATTTTTTAACTTATTTTAGTGTCGAATGATCGTATGAATCAATAAAATTCCATTAAAGAATTAGTTCCTTTTAAAAACACATAGACAATAGCCTATAGGGCCTCTGTCACGCAATGATGTTTCAAACTCGCACACTTCTTGCATGCGCATGTGATTACAGAGAAATCGGTGTGGAGTAGGGCCTATTAACCTACACTCAAGTTTCATCAAAATTCAACCACTAAATTGTCTATAAATTAGAATGAAAATTTTGAATTTTTGACGCCAATTTCTCCGTTCCTATTTGTTTCCGTACAAAATCCTTTATGGTATGAACGTGTCCTCTAATGGTCAACAATTGCTGCAAGTTTCATCAAATTCAGAGGTAGGGGCTATTCGGAAGTTGAGCCAAAAATAAATAGTTATTGCATTTATTGCTTGATCAGCTGGAAAAAATTATAACATGGGCTACAAAAGTTATAGTAGTATGTTTAGAGCCAAAAAAGAACAAAAATTAAAAGATTACTCTATTACTCTATATAAAATAATCAGTTGTAAAACTTTAAACGCGTTTTTCTCGAAACTACAATTTTGTAGTTGGGCGCTCGCGTATCTCAGCCAATTTTTATCCAAATGACTTGAAATTTGGACAGAATGTTTATAACAAAATTATCTTAAGTTAAGCGTACGATTTTTTATTGGACAATTAGTTTTTTAAAAACTATTTGTTCGAAAGCGCGCGGTAGCGCGAGAAAGCGCGAGGTTGTAAGGACGACCACAAAAGAAATCGGACACGCAAGTTCACAATTACAAAATAAAATAAAAGTATATTACAAAATGTTTATGATACAATCTATTTACAGTGTTCGTTGTTTCAGAAACGGAACCGTGCCGTAAGCGCGCACAGAATTTAGCGGCAAGCAAAAGATAGCGAAAGCGAGTTCGCGGTGCGTGATAGCGAAAGGCGTATCTAAGCGGTGTACGAAAAGCGGTGTACGAAAAGCGGTTTAATCTTATACTGCGGGTGATCTGCGGCAAAGAGAGGGCCCTCGGCACCGCGGAGAACCTTTTATTGTCTCGGTAACGAGGCTCTCTCCGAGCTAATAACCAATAACTTATAAACGTAGAGGTTGCAAAAAGGACTCGATCGTGTGATTGGTGGCTACGGGCCGCGCATGGTAACGCACGCTCCTGGCATGCGCGGGGTTCGGATTTCACGAGGGTAATTGGCCCGCGGCGGTCTACGTCATTGCTCCTACGTCACGATCGTCGTTCGTCGATCCGAAGAGATCGTTGGTTGTTGGCAATGCCTCTGTTTATAGCATGGAGTTTTTTGTCTGTTTGCGCGGACTGTTTGCGTGACTTTGTTATTGTCGAATGTTCCGGAATGCTTCAAAAGAAAGGGTCCATGCTATAACTCGACAATTGCATGACTGTTTTAATGCGATTATGCGAATCATACGACTGCTTTACGCGGTCTTGCGCTGACCGGTAATCAACTTATCACGATCTCAAACACTATTAAAAAAGTGAAAAAATTTTCGGTTGAATTTCGACCTTTTTTTTAGAACTGTGCCATTTGGTAAATATTAATATTTCAAAAAATCCGTCCGCTTAACTGAAACTACATTCGTATAGTTTAAAATGACACCAAATTTTTTTATTTTAGACATGCCATTCTGACGGAACATGAGTACCCGCGCACCCACAATTTTTTTGCGGAGGTACACAGTACCACACGCTAAAGGCGCAAATATTTATATTTTTCAACGATTTTTTTTGCATGTATTCAATATATGCAATGTATTCAATATATGTAGGGGAGATCGGGGCAAACTCGACACGATTTTTTCAAAGGCAATTTTCAACAATTAATTAAAATTTTCAAACAAATTTAATGGTACACATTTAAAGAGCATTCCTTCAGGTACAAAATTGCTTAAGAAAATTTTGCTGTACATCGCTTAGTTTTGTCCCCAGGAAAGGAAAAGTGACGCAAAGACAAATTTTCAAATTGAAAAATGCCAGGGCAAACTCGACACTTTGCCTGATCGACACAATTTGATCTGGAACTTATTTTTTATTGTCTGAAACTAAATATACATTTGTTTATCGTGTATTTAGAAAATACAAAAATTCGGAATTAAGTATAACAATCATTGGAAATAATGAGAACAAAAATTGTTGAACTTTTATTTATTTTCATCTAAAGCCATGTCTGAAAAACAATTTATGCAAGTAAATTCGCGATTACACGTGCGCACACATTTGTCATGGGCCATATAACTGCATCACAAGCATCGTTTATTATTGGGAGCCAATAAAACAGCGTGTCGACTTTGCCCCGAACGTTGTTTTTTACTTTTGTTACTCCAAAAATATAAAAAATTTGAAAATATGTAAAAACTATTAACGGATTCGTATAAAGCATCGAATTTCCCATCAAAATCACTTACCAGTAGATTCGCAAGAGTAAAGCTCGATGAAAGAGTAGAAATTTTTGAGAGATCAGAAAAATTACTTTTTACTATCAAAAACGCTTATGTCGCGTTAAAAATTACACCATAACTCAGAATGACACCAAATTCCGTTGATAATACTGACACATAAAGACGCATTTACAGTAAGAGAAGCAAGTTTCTACGATAGATTTTAATTGGCAAAAAGCCTAGTGTCAAGTTTGCTCCGGTCTCCCCTACTTTAAAAAAATAAAAAACTAATTTCATTAAATTTATTATTTCTCGCGAAAAAAATTAACGAAAATAGCATTCTTTTTCCGGCCGTCACAGTGGTTTCCCCCCTTAAGTCTCCTCAGGTCCTCTCCTAGAATAAGGGTCCGAGGGGCTCCCAACTATGTCAGGATACAATAAATGCAATAACTATTTACTTTTATTTTTAGTTATTAATAATTCACCTAATTGTTTAAATAAGATGTACAAGGTTTCAAATGGTGCAGAAAAGCAAGGCACATATGTTAAATAAAAAAGAAAAGTCCTCTAGGCCGATTTTTGTGGAAAATACACTTTAAAAATCAATGTTAATTGTGTAAACAGTTTAATACAAGGGAATTCAAATGTTTAAAGAGCCAGGGGCACGGGTTTCTGTTATCCGATCAAGCTGAACTTTGGCAGGGATTATTTTTTTGTGAATTGGAAACATTTTGGGGGGGCCGCAAAAAAATTTAAAAAAAATTGTTTTGTCAAGTAAATAAGGACCCTAGTATATACATATATGAGTATTAATATGAGTATATGAGTATACAAATATGAATAAAAGTATTAACCTTTAGAGGCCGGGGGTGGTCGAAATATCGACCACCCAAAAAACACAAGCTATTTGATGTTTTCAGGCAAAATTTGTGTGTTGAATAAGGGAAAAATAGTAAAAAAAAAAAAAAGTCTTCAAGTCCTTTTCCCGGCCTCTAAAGGTTAAACGTGATATACGCATTTGTATGGCATTATTACAAAAAGCACAAAAATTAGAGTTTGTAATATATTATAATATAATAAATATATAATATAATAATTATTATAGACCATTTCATTATTAATATGCCTTAAAATAGAATAAAAATTACTTTTTTGCAAAATTAATAAAGTGGTTCACCTTGTCCGACATGGTTCACCTTACTCGACAAAAATCTATCTTTGAAAATTTTACTATAACACTAAAACTCACTATAAATAAACGAAATTGGTTAGGAACACGTTGTAATAAACATTTGACATTACAATTCAGTGTAAATAAAGTTTAGCTATCTTTAATAGTCTTCAAGTTGTATTGAAAAAGGCTTAGGGTGGTTTAGAACTTCCTCTAATTTTAATGATGAGATATTTGTGTGTGTTAAATATACAAATAATGTAAAATTAATAACTTTTTAGTAAACAATGCGAGGATTAACAATTTTTTGAACATTATTTAAAAGATAATTTAGAATAATATTATTATAGGATTATGACTTTAATAACACATGTCATTGGAATCCTCTTTTTTTAAATTCTACTAAAAAATATTTTGTAAAAATATATTTACCTGTAGTTGTTTTCTTTTAATCCTGCATAAGATTGAATTAAGTATAGCTTCTGTTACAGCCGCTATATGAGACATGTTCTTCATTGATACGCCGATGTCATTTCGAATCTTGTATGTACTAATTATCATTGATATCCATACTGCAATCAATATGAAGATAGCAATATAATAGTAAAGATTACGAAGAATAAGCTCATTTTTGCCAGCATTTGGATATGGTGGCCATGTGTTGGTGAAGGTCCCTAATACTCGAAGAACATATAACATCCGTTGAAACTTTAAATGAACGATTGCCATGTTATTGCATCGTCTTATTACAAAATTTTCTTGGTAACTGCCATACGTTAAACAGCATGTCATAGAAGAGAAATGGTAATTCCAGAAGAAACAGTAAAATCAATAGCGCATGAATCATTAATCGATAATTATTAGATTCCTTGTAGTAATTAATACCTATACCACGATGGAAAATGTGGGAAATAATTAGAGTATGTAGCAAGCACAAGCTCTTTAATAATTGCAATCGATATGTACATTGTAGTCGATCTACTTTTTATTTATTGTTAGTTACTTTGTAATTTTATGATAGCCTATACAAAATGCTCTTTTATTTTATTAGCTCTTTTTATTGGAAACTAACTTGCATCTTCACATACGCGGGCAATGCTAAATAAGAAATTGTAATATACATAGTATATACGATACTACTTAATTAGTACATAAAGTAGTTAAGTAGTAGCAAGTTTAAAACTTATAGTAGTCATACAATTAGTCTTAAAATTGTGATAGATCTGATAAAAAGGATGAAAAATGATTTTATATTAAGAGGTTAGTTTGGACGACTGAGAAAATAGTTGATATTAGAGGTTAAATTGAAAGTCAGGTATTAATCAGAGAAAAATAAATTTTACATTATTTTATTGTATATTCTTTTAACTTTCCAAAAAGTTTAAAAAGTTTAAAAAATATAGTTTATAAAGTTATAAAGTATTTAATATACTTCTAGGCGTGAAGTAGGTCTTGGCGATGACAGTCCTATCAGCTAGCTGAGACTGAAATCAAAAATAAAAAAAAGAGTTTGCTCAGGGATAAAAGATGAAGAGAATATCGATTTAGATTTTTTGTTTTTAATGTTGGTTATTTTACTGCACAATGATGAATACACAACTTTGAAAAATAATTGTTGTGCAACTACTTTTAAAAAATAAAACTCAAGTGGTATGTATCTTTGTATTCCCATTCAAGGGTCTTCCCATTCCAACCCAAGCTTTAATTCTTTTTAACAAAATTATAATATTACAAAGAATTATTTTAATCACAAAGAATTAAAGAAATAACAGTACAAAATAAAAATATTTAATTAAAATAAAATTAATAAATTTTTCTTATAAAAAAATTTTGCGCTGCTTTTTACTCCCGCCGCATACTTCACTAAATTATGTTTATTGCTTTTTTATTCAATCAAAATTTATTTTATTAAATTCAATCAAAATTTTAGTACTTTATTAAATTTTGAGGTCTAGCAGCGCCAAGTTTTTACAAGAAAAATTTATTTATTTTATAAAAGAATATATATATACAGGGTGTCCGAAAAATCGCCTACTCCACTTCGGGAGGTGATTCGGGACTCAAAAACAAGCAAAAAAGTTCATACAAACATAGGTCCGGAAATGAGCCGTTTCCGAGTTATAGCCACTTTTATGTTCAAAAATCGTAATTTAAAATCCGCTTGGCATCCCTCTTTCTTAATTATTTCTTAAATTAAAAATTTTTATTTTTAAATATTTTTAATTTTTTTAATTTTAATTTTTAAATTTTTTTCAATTTTTCAATATTTGTAAATACGATTACATTATTTTTAAAAGAAATCAGTTGTTTTCACGGCTATTCAAAATCAGTTGTTTTCACGGCTACTTGAAATCAGTTGTTTTCACGGCTACTTGAAATCAGTTGTTTTCACGGCTATTCAAAATCAGTTGTTTTCACAGCTATTCAAAATTAGTTGTTTTCATGGCTACTTGAAATCAGTTGTTTTCATGGCTACTTGAAATCAGTTGTTTTCACGCCTATTCAAAATCAGTTGTTTTCACGGCTGCTTGAAATCAGTTGTTTTCATGGCTACTTGAAATCAGTTGTTTTCACGGTTATTCAAAATCAGTAAGTAAATCACGGCTTTTCAATAAGTTTCAAATTATTATTTAACAACACCTTACTTTTAGGTTGTATCTAATCTTTCCGTATTTATCAATGGATCGTTTAAGTTTTAATGAATTAGCTGATATGCATCTTATGTATGGTCTTGCTCAAAGTAATGCTGCCGAGGCAATTTGAAACTTATTGAAAAGCCGTGATTTACTTACTGATTTTGAATAACCGTGAAAACAACTGATTTCAAGTAGCCGTGAAAACAACTGATTTTGAATAGACGTGAAAACAACTGATTTCAAGTAGCCGTGAAAACAACTGATTTCAAGTAGCCGTGAAAACAACTGATTTTGAATAGCCGTGAAAACAACTGATTTTGAATAGCCGTGAAAACAACTGATTTCAAGTAGCCGTGAAAACAACTGATTTCAAGTAGCCGTGAAAACAACTGATTTCAAGTAGCCGTGAAAACAACTGATTTTGAATAGCCGTGAAAACAACTGATTTCTTTTAAAAATAATGTAATCGTATTTACAAATATTGAAAAATTAAAAAAAATAAAAAAATTAAAATTAAAAAAATTAAAATTATTTAAAAATAAAAATGTTTAATTTAAGAAATAATTAAGAAAGAGGGATCCCCCAAGCGGATTCTAAATTACGATTTTTGAACCTAAAAGTGGCTATAACTCGGAAACGGCTCATTTCCGGACCTATGTTTGTATGAACTTTTTTGCTTGTTTTTGGGTCCCGAATCACCTCCCGGAGTGGAGTAGGCGATTTTTTGGACACCCTGTATATATATATATATATATATATATATATATATATATATATATATTCTCTTTGCAATTGGCGCAATTTAAAGATTTCACATCTTTTTTTGAAATACATATCACTTATTTGAGTTAAGTAACGCAATTTTGTGAATTATTTTGTTAGGGACAAATAAAGCTACTACTATTTAGGGGATTTTTGGATTTACAACATATATTGCACGTGTACTTGGCGCCTTTTTTAAATCTTTTTTTGAAAAAGGTAATTTTGTTCTGATATCATGCAGTTTGTAGTGATACGCAAGGATCGGCAAAAAATTTTCATTTTTTATTCACAAATTAGCAATAACAACAAATTAAATTTTTATTAAATTAGCAAATTAGTAATTAGTCACAAAAATTACTAATTATATAAAAATTAATATTTAGGCAAAAGTAAATTACCCATTACATAAAAGATTGGTAATTCATGTCAGAGAAAAATTTCTAGTTACGTGAAAATTAGTATTTAGGCGAATTTGAAATAATTTCTATACATATGTATTATATATATATATATATATATATATATATATATCTATATATATATATATATATATATATAATAGAATGTCTGTATGTATGTATGTTCTTTATACGCTCTTAAACTATTTGACCAAATTTTTATCACAAGTATATGAAATAAGGGTAGAATTTTCCGGGGAGTGTTATAGATGTCTGTGAAGTTGGCATATCATTTTCCAGCAGATCAAAAATAAAAGGGAGTTCTTGTCGCATGCAGTCGAGTTCTATAGTTCCTGATACTTTTCAGTAATAGTTCTGGTGATTTTACCCAAAAAACACTTGATCGAAAAAATGATCTGCTAACTTCCCGTAGCAGATCATTTTCTAGCAGATCGAAAATAAAAGAGAGTTCTTGTCGCATGCAGTCGAGTTCTATAGTTCTTGATACTTTTTAGTAATAGATCTGGTAATTTTACCCAAAAAACAGTCGATTGAAAAAATTATCTGCTAGTTTTCCGTAGTATAGAGTGAGATGTCGAAGAAATCTCGGAGTTTCAGTTTATCTAAAATATTTTTCAAATAATTCTGAGCATACTGAAGCATTTTCTAAAAAGTTCCCGACACTAGCAATGTTGCATGATTGTTTAAAAAATTAATACCGCACGAAAACCGAGTATTTAGAGAGAAAAAGTGATATGCTGTACGAAATGTCGCAGTTCCGGTTTATCTAAAATATTTTTCGAATAGTTCTGAGCATACTGAAGCATTTTCTAAAAAGTTCCCGACACTAGCAATGTTGTATGATTGTTTAAAAAATTAATATCGCTCGAAAACCGAGTATTTAGAGAGAAAAAGTGATATGCTGTACGAAATGTCGCAGTTCCGGTTCATCTAAAATATTTTTCGAATAGTTCTGAACATACTGAAACATTTTCTAAAGAGTTCCCGACATTAGCAATGTTGCATGATTGTTTAAAAAATTAATACCGCTCGAAAACCGAGTATTTAGAGAGAAAGGGTGATATGCTGTACGAAATGTCGCAGTTCCGGTTTATCTAAAATATTTTTCGAATAGTTCTGAGCATACTGAAGCATTTTCTAAAGCGTTCCCGACACTAGCAATGCCGTATGATTGTTTAAAAAATTAATATCGCTCGAAAACCGAGTAATTAGAGAGAAAGGGTGATATGCTGTACGAAAGGTCGCAGTTCCGGTTCATCTAAAATATTTTTCGAATAGTTCTGAACATACTGAAACATTTTCTAAAGAGTTCCCGACACTAGCAATGTTGCATGATTGTTTAAAAAATTAATACGCTCCGAAAACCGAGTATTAGAGAGAATAGAGGTGATATGCTGTACGAAAGGTCGCAGTTCCGGTTTATCTAAAATATTTTTCGAATAGTTCTGAGCATACTGAAGCATTTTCTAAAGAGTTCCCGACACTAGCAATGTTGCATGATTGTTTAAAAAATTAATATCGCTCGAAAACCGAGTATTTAGAGAGAAAAAGTGATATGCTGTACGAAATGTCGCAGTTCCGGTTCATCTAAAATATTTTTCGAATAATTCTCAACATACTGAAACATTTTCTAAAGAGTTCCCGACACTAGCAATGTTGCATGATTGTTTAAAAAATTAATACCGCTCGAAAACCGAGTATTTAGAGAGAATAGGGTGATATGCTGTAGAAAATGCTTCTGTGTGTTCAGAACTATTCGAAAAAAATTTTAGATAAACCGGAATTGCGTCATTTCGTACAGCATATCACCCTTTCTCTCTAAATACTCGGTTTTCGAGCGGTATTAATTTTTTTAAACAATCATGCAACATGCTAATGTCGGGAAGTCTTTAGAAAATGTTTCAGTATGTTCAGAACTATTCGAAAAATATTTTAGATGAACCGGAACTGCGACATTTCGTACAGCATATCACCCTTTCTCTCTAAATACTTCGGTTTCGAGCGGTATTAATTTTTTAAACAATCATGCAACATTGCTAGTGTCGGGAACTCTTTAGAAAATGTTTCAGTATGCTCAGAACTATTCGAAAATATTTTAGATAAACCGGAACTGCGACATTTCGTACAGCATATCACCCTTTCTCTCTAAATACTCGGTCTTCGAGCGGTATTAATTTTTTAAACAATCATGCAACATTGCTAGTGTCGGGAACTTTTTAGAAAATGCTTCAGTATGCTCAGAACTATTCGAAAAATATTTTAGATAAACCGGAACTGCGACATTTCGTACAGCATATCACCCTATTCTCTCTAAATACTCGGTTTTCGAGCGGTATTAATTTTTTAAACAATCATGCAACATTGCTAGTGTCGGGAACTCTTTAGAAAATTCTTCAGTATGCTCAGAACTATTCGAAAAATATTTTAGATAAACTGGAACTGCGACATTTCGTACAGCATATCACCCTTTCTCTCTAAATACTCGGTTTTCGAGCGGTATTAATTTTTTAAACAATCATGCAACATTGCTAATGTCGGGAACTCTTTAGAAAATTGTTTCAGTATGTTCAGAACTATTCGAAAAATATTTTAGATGAACCGGAACTAGCGACATTTCGTACAGCATATCACCCTTTCTCTCTAAATACTCGGTTTTCGAGCGGTATTAATTTTTTAAACAATCATGCAACATTGCTAATGTCGGGAACTCTTTAGAAAATGTTCCAGTATGTTCAGAACTATTCGAAAAATATTTTAGATAAACCGGAACTGCGACATTTCGTACAGCATATCACTTTTTCTCTCTAAATACTCGGTTTTCGAGCGGTATTAATTTTTTAAACAATCATGCAACATTGCTAGTGTCGGGAACTTTTTAGAAAATTCTTCAGTATGCTCAGAATTATTTGAAAAATATTTTAGATAAACTGGAACTCCGAGATTTCTTCGACATCTCACTCTATGCTACGGAAAACTAGCAGATAATTTTTTCAATCGACTGTTTTTTGGGTAAAATTACCAGAACTATTACTAAAAAGTATCAAGAACTATAGAACTCGACTGCATGCGACAAGAACTCTCTTTTATTTTTGATCTGCTAGAAAATGATCTGCTACGGGAAGTTAGCAGATCATTTTTTCGATCAAGTGTTTTTTGGGTAAAATCACCAGAACTATTACTGAAAAGTATCAGGAACTATAGAACTCGACTACATGCGACAAGAACTCCCTTTTATTTTTGATCTGCTGGAAAATGATATGCCAACTTCACAGACATGTGTTTAGAGTGTATAGTTTTTCGTTACCAATCTTTTTTTGGGAACCGATATCAGAAATTTTTCCAATTTTTCTGGAAATAATTGACCGAATCTTAAAGAATTGTATATAAAACAAGGATAGAATTTCTCGGGGAGTGCCATAAAGTATATAATTTTTCGTTATCGATCTTTTTGGAAACCGGTATCACAAATTTTTCCAATTTTTCAGGAAATAATTGACCGAGTAGAAAAAGATTGGTTACGACATGTTTCCATGAACACTCCTTATGTTTGTCTACAATAAGGATATTGAAACATAAATGAAGTCGTTTTAAGAAAAACGACTCCCGGGCGAAGCCCGGGTAACCAGCTAGTATTGTATATATATATATA